>JABVZY010000001.1:3085388-3102174 GCA_020883555.1 Drosophila nannoptera | reverse complement strand
AAAAAAATCATTTTTAATGGGTTCAGAGTAAAAAAAAAAAGAAACTATATGAATCACATTAATCATTAATCACATTAACGTATATTATGTACAATGTACAAAAATATATTTACAGACTTCGAAGAAAATGATAGGTATTCTGAGTTGAATTCGCCACATTGTTGAATTGGTTGGGATAGTTTGAACGTATTAACATAATCAAAGTGTGTGCACTGCGTTTCCCTTCTCCGTCAGGTATTTGATTCTTATACCATGCCGCAGTTGTAAATCGCAGAATCTGTTCAATATGTCCGCTAATGATGGGGCGAGCGTGCATGAACAGGACGAGGAATGCCTTAAACACAATTTCATTTTCATCCATATCTTCTCGGAGCGGCAAATGTGAGAGTAAAACGGGTAATACATGAGCCAGTGGCACCAAACTGAAATTGGCCAAAATCAATCGGCAAACGGCACCGCAAATATTGTCTAGAGCTAGTCCATTTTTCTCGGAAGCGATGGCAACGGAAAGAGCTTGCAATATTTGTTGGAAGGAACTGTCAAAAACAGACAATAGTAAATATTTTGTTATAAGCTTAACAGTTGATTACTCACGTAAATGATTTCTCCCCCGAATACAAAACCAGTTCGCCTAGTCCAAAGTAAGAGTTATGTCGAGCCTCTGAATCATGGTCTTTAATACCTTCGATGAAAATTGGATACAGCGTATTAAAATATGTAGAAACATATTTGTCCAAAGATTTGATAGATTCAGCCAGGACCCCATATGCAAAGGAACGCATCTCGGGCAATTGTTCTTTTTTGCCCTTGTTCTGCAACACAGTATATACTAAAATCATTTCAATACTTTTATATATATGAGGATACCCACCAATTGCTTCAAAATGTGATGATACACCCGAGAAAAGTACGTTGAGTATGTCTCTGGTGTTAACACTTTTCCAAAGGCAGGCAACAGGTCGACAGCACATTTAATGAGAAATTCATCAAGTTCACTATCGTAAGAATCATTATCATCAGCGCCGTCTGCATCGTTCAATTGGCAATCGACTTTCTTGTTAAGGACATCCTTTATGGACCTAAAAATCAAATCTGATATTTTCGGAGATGGTACGGAATCATGTTTGACACATCTAAACAAATCGTTGAGCAATTCTAGCAAATGTATCACTACGCCCTGGTCATTATCGTTCCGAATCATAGACGCAAATTTGGGCATGACTATTTCACAAGCATGCTTCACATAACCAGAATTGCCCATTTTGTGCAAAGACTTTATGAACGCACAAATTGCATCAGTGCTGGATTTGCGTATGTTCTCGTTGGGATGGTCAATCACCTTGTAGACATTCTCGAAGGATATGGGAAGATACTGCGCAAAAGCACTGCCTGTGTTAACCGCAAATTTTTTGAGGGTAAGAATTGCCTCATCCTTTTCAAACAAGTAGTCATTGATGACCTCATAATCGTCATCTTTGCTCTCAGTGTCTGTATTCAAATCAAACAATGGATTACTACCAGGAACTTCCCTCTGGCGTATATCAGCAGTGGATATAACCGACTTAAGAATCCCATCCAAGATATTAGGGAACACTATAGACATACTCTCGTTCACCACATTGGACAAACCACCGAGTAGATTGTAAATGGCACGCTTAAGCTCCGGATCGTTGGGGTTATCATTTAACACCGTAAAGCAATATGCCATTGTATTATTCGCCAATGACACGCAGTTTTCCTTACCCACAGCGCAGAATAAGGACGCCAAAGCATCAGTAGCATCGTTTCGAAGTTCCTTCATTTCTTCACTACAATCCTTTACCAAGTATTTCGTCAGTATTTCACCAATCTTGGCAAGATATGGCAATACATCGTCTTTGGCAGACAAAATCGTTGCCGAGATCGTATTCAGAGCCAATCCACGCACATGCACAGATTTGCAGGACTCCGAAATATCAAAGAGTCTGCAAAATCATAAGAAAAAGTAATACATTAGGAATTCCGCCTTGATTGTGCGACCACATTCTCGTCTTACCGACTCATTAACAAAGGAAGGTAAGGCACAATATCTTTTTCCAGATTTTCGCAAAACGACTCTAAAGCATAAAACACGCGATCTATGTGACTCGGTTCCGGTTGTCCACTCTGAAACGGATTCAAATCAGAAAGATCCCAAAATAAGCATGAGCAACAGTCTACTTGTACTTGTGTACGCATGATAAGTGCAGATGCTCATTAACTACTTAAACCCTAACATAACATAGTACACTCGGATTGAGCACAGGCTACCGGATTGAGTACACAGGATACCGCATATGCCACGTCTGTAGCTGGGGGCGCTGCATGCATGATGTGTATGTGCATTTGTGCAAATGTGTGTTTGCAAACTATAAAAAAAACTATGAAATAAAGTTAGGCATGCAGAACAGATCGCTGTTAAATATTTAAAAATAATCTATTTCTGTATATATAAAGCCAAGGCTCGAAGGGTAAGGTAAAACTAGTGTACACAATATCACAACATATCATATGAATCATATTCCAATAAGATGATTCTGCAAGGGTATGAAGCCGATACCACAGGCAAGACATTTATAAATATACACCTTTAATAAACAGTGAATCGTACTTTTTGGACACAGAAAATTGAATTAGAAACAAGCACCCTGTACTTGGCGAGAACAAATTTGCGTTTGATTTGCATTAGATGAAGCATAGTATTTTTGCCGGGTACAAAATTCAGCTTGCCATTGCTGTTGTCGTTGTTTTTGGCTCGGCTTTATTAGTATGCAGCACAAACAAAAAAGATAATTATCATGTAGATTGACCTCTAATAAGGAGATCGAAGAGTATATACTCTCAATGGCTTACCTCTAATTCCTTAAGTGAGCGCTGCAGGTAATCACAGAGAATGGGCAGAATCTGTGGCGCGAATTTCGAAATATCTGGCTGCAGAAACTCGGAGAACTGACCTAAGGCATAGAAGCTGGCTGACTGGACAGCAGGCGAATTGTCGGCAATACCGGTATTGACGATAGTTATCATTACATCCAAATATTTGGAACATATGACTTCTGAGCATCCTTCAGTGGCGTTCGCAATGCAAATGAACGCAGCTCGTCTACGCATCGGGTTGGGATTCCGTAACGCAGGTTCCAGGAGCTGCAGCAAGGGTGGCATTAGTTTATCGGACGACATATGCATGGCCAGTACGTCGAGTGTTTGTGCGGCAGCCGATGCCGGAGTGTTGTAACTCTCGGTCGAAAACAGTAAATCTGATTAAGATGATAGGAGATGATATAGAAGTTCTGGAGATTGAAGAAACTTTATGGATTTACTTACCGTCATTCACTTCAGTATCACTGCAAATTATCTCAAAGGTACACGTAAGTATTGGTTCCAACAGATTTAGTTTGGCAATAGCCTTCTTCTTTTTCGGCAGTACTTGTCCAACGAAAGCGATCACCTGTACTCGTATAGCGTCGTTAATTTGGGTATTGCTTGCGGTCTGCAGACAGCAGTCGATGAGATGCTTCATATTGTTCTTCAGCACTCGAGGCACATACTCAGAAATATTATCGATTATTTCGAATACTGTGGAAAATTCATTCTCGTCAACCTTTTGGGCAAAGCTAAATACGATTTTGACTAAGACCGGAAAAGCCTTGGCTATTGTCTGTTCAGCTAATGTGTGACCACCGATAACATGCATCAGAAAGCTCATGCCCGAGATAAGGTTGGCGACAGTTTGCGTAGTCATATTACGCTTGGCTTCCGCCGCCGTTAAAACATTCCCAAACAGCTCACAAATTTCGCCTAGGTGACTAACAAATTGATCGGGTGCAGTTTGGGTCAACTTGGCAAATATTGAGGAGCCCAACTCGCTCTCCTTGGGATCATCCATTCCACAACGGCTATATATGAAATTCAACAGCTCGGTCAACAGTGTTTTTTTATCGTCTTCATGTTGCAGCAAAAAACCAACAAGCTGCGCAATTGAATTCAATACGACTTTTTCCTTTTCCGCTAATAATACCTTAAGCATACCAGTCTTTATCCTGCAAAACAATTCCAATTAATTATCCAACAATCATTTTTAATATTTAGTCACTGCTTCTGCTCACTTTTCCTTTTGCTCCGCTGGAACTAGCTGCCAGTAACGCAGCTCCCGCAGACGCTTGCCCAGTAATATTGCTGCATATTGCCGCATGTGTACCGTTCGACCAGACTCAACGACCCGACATAGGGCTAGCACCGCCTCTTGATTTTCTAGGGCATTATTTAATTTAGCTGAGGCCTAGTGACAGGAATATATTTAGATCATAAATATCGTTATAATTGTTAACTAATTAGACTTCAAATAATGCCCACATCTGTAAACATGTAGGGCATGCGGTCCCGAAGTAAGGAAGTACTAGTTGGGCTGAAGTATAGATAGATGCACATGCTCTATGCAAATGTTTTATATGAAAAACATTATATGAAATTTAAGTTTCTCGCAGGTTTAATGAATTGACAATAAGTTTTTATTATCAAGAGCAAACCGTTGAATGAGAATCGGCACATGTTTAAGGTGTCGGCACTTTTTCTTATTTGCTCACCTTTCGAAAGCGTTCAGAATCTCCAGAAGCCAGTTCTGTAATGATATGAGTGACTTGTGCGTCCATTTGATATTCTGCTGTTGAATTAACTGCTGCTGCGCGCGTATGGTATATGTATATCGCGAAATAGTAATTTTGCAACAGAAGTGTGGTTTACTAGGGCTGTGCTATACGAAAGAAACGCGGCAGGGCTACAAAAATATATAAAATACGGATGTTCGCAAAATGCTTTTTCAACACTCCGATTTAAAAAATACAATTATAGAATTTATAAAATTTATAGAAATTTTGAATTTTAGAAATATGTTGATCTCTCGCAATATATATTGCTTGTGGCTGACAGAATAGCTTTTTTATTGAGTCCTATTTAAATTGACTGAACATAATTTCATCGCTTTCCTTGTCGAAAATATCGGCATAATATCGTTACGGGTGTCCAGTTATTTATTCGACAGCGTCGTGAGTCACGAGCACCATTTTGAACGCCAACGACAAGCATTTTCTGGTTACAAAATTTGTTGTTTTATTCGTTGTTTCCTTTATATTGTTGTGGTCAGTTAAATGGACAAAAGTGGAAGGAATAATAGTGGAAATAGTCAGATAGACAATAATTCGTTGGGCATATTAAGTATGGAAAATCTCCGAGGTAAGGATTAATTTTTTCACGCCACTACATGCAAATTCGCATCATTATATTTTACATACATAAATACATTAAAATATCTTCAGTTTTTGGAGACATGTCCAATATAAGCAATGAAACTTCAAGCAAAGAATCATCCAGTGTCAACGAACGACTTAAGGTAAGAAAGACGACAAGATCGCTTTGTACACTACAAACAGGAGTGACGCTTAAAATTTTCAGGTAGGACGGCGAAAAGCCTTGGAGACGTTGGAGAAACCACGCCCACGGTCCAGCTATGCATTCGAAGATCAGCGATATCATGCAGCTTCAGACATGCACAAACGTGAGCTTAAGTTTATTGCTTATCTGTATATATAAATTGATTTGCTTCTTGTAGTCAGCAATCGTGTTAGTGGAGCCTCCTCACGGGATAGCAATAACACTAATATATCTGATCTGATCACTGAGGAAACGATCGACTTAAACTCTAGTGGTTCAGTTTTGATGACAACTCCAGCGGCCACGGGTACAAACATTTTCTTTGAGCCATGCGAAATGACTGGACGCTCAACATTGTGCAAGAATGGCAAGAATGGCAAGAATGATCCCAAACTAAGCAGCCGAATGTCGGTGGCGGATATACTAAGATCATCATTTGTTGAAAGAGCTCGTGTACAGTTTGCAAAACGTCTGCAAGATGCACCTGCCAGCGAAAGTGCATTCAACAGTACCATTAGTGATTCGTTCTGTTGCTCCCGAAGTTTACCTCGCACTGCTGATATGAGTAGCTCGAGCCTTAATGGTGGCTCAGGCATTTCTTTTGGCTCTGTCGCTGCTCAGGCCATTGATGAAAGTTTTGCTCCAGCTGAGATGATGCAGTCACAACTCGTTATGGGCGAAATATCGTGGGCCCAAGAATTTGCTTCCGTGCCAGCAGCAACGCTCAGCAAGCAAGCATTGCAAAAAATTGCTGCTCCCCCTACAACACCTGACATAGAGACCTCAGTGTCCAAGTAAGTTGAATAGTAATTTAAAAAAAAAAAAAAAAAAAAGGAATCCTTAATAAATATATATTATTTTGCAGCTCAGTTATTGCAGGCGATCCAGACTTTTCACTTGGAAACTACTTCCAGATGCGTTCAGAGAACTTATCATTGATTGTGGGCAGGTCAACTAATAATAAAATACTATCTGACGATATCCCGGCTGAGCAGCATAGCTCGACGGTAAGCAGCATAGGTGAAAAAACGCCACTGATCGATAACAAAACATATACGAAGATGGAAAGCGACGGTAAGATGGAACGAAACATCATGAAGAAGATGCAACAAGATAAATTTAATAAGGCTGTTCAGGCGGAAACAAAGAGAAAGCCAACTAGCTCGGAACTGCTTAGCTTATCGGCTATTGATGAAGCCTTGCGTGAGTATACAAAGCCGAAGATATAGCACTGCAATAGAACGTATAGACCGATACGAAAACATACTTTACAGGTAATCTGGATATGAATTCGGACACATCCGTTAGCGACGTAGTCAATAGACTACGCGCACGTGGTTATGGCTATGATTTTGATGACGAGAATAAGGAAAATAGCAATGGTGATGATACGTTATGCAAATCAAAATCCAAATCCAAGCTCTCAGATACTATGAGCTTTTCAGATTCAGTATTGAATTCAACCGACTTTCAACAACTGCAGAATAGCACAGTATCAAGAACTAAGCGCCAGCCGTTAAGTCCGCTGGCGGACTTTGGTTTAACCCAACCCGGTATATTAGTCACGGCAAGCGATAATGATGCCGATATAGATGAATGGCCCCCTACACCGGTAAAGTCGCCGCGACGTCGTGTACGTCAAACAAAATCCCCACATTCTCAGAGAAATGTTAGTCCAACGAGCAGTGATGGCGTACAGCCCCTGCCCAACACTGATGAGGATATGGATGCAGAAGAGGATAAGACGCCGGTCAACAAGAAAGAGAATACTCATCCCGTTGTACGCCATTCGCAAAATTCATTTTGTTCTACGCGTCTGGATGGCTGCGATGCGATACCGTCATCCAGTGGATGTGATTTTGGAATTTCGCCCAATTTGGCTGGAAGTGGATCTACTGCGAACTTGCGTCACATTTCGCCACTTTCATCGCCACGCAGCTGCTTATCCTCGCCTCTGTTGGATAGCACCACAAGTTCGGAGCGTCGTATGTTGCTAGTTGGTTCTCGTTCTGTACGAAAAGCTAACACATCGCCAGCACCCAGTGAAGCTAGCTCTACATGTGGCTTCAACGCATCTCGGAAATTGAGTAGCGGCATTCAAGTAAATGTAGTTCCACGCAGCATGTCGCGCTGTTCCAATTCGAGCGAGTTCAGTCATCGTGATGGAAAACTATTGCCTCTGAAGGTTACCCACACCAGTCTGTGCTGGGGCAGCACAAAGCTTCGAACCGATGTGCGTAAATCCATGCAAATTAAGAATACATCTGAAAAGCGTCTGGTCGTGCGACTGTGTATACAGGGACCAGGCTTTCAGTTGGTAAATGGTGACGGTAACTCACTCTCCTTGCAATCCATGGAATGCCGTAGCATTGGTATAAATTTCTGTCCTACGGTTAGTGGTGCAGCCGTTGGAGCACTCTCATTTTATGCGCCTGCTGGAGCCAATAACTGCCAACAGCCCGGCTTGGAAATACCACTGTATGGGTACGGTGGTAATGCAGCAATTAGCGTTCAGGGATTGCTTAAAGGTCCAGTAGGCGCCAGTTTTCTAACCATTGGTAATGTGTGCGAGCTGGCTTCGGGTCCACTAACTGCCAGCTTTAAATTCTTCAACAAGGGACCGCTAACAGCTTTTGCGGCCATCACAATTGATTCTACGGTGTTCTTGAAGCCGCGTCTGAATGCTGCCTTTGAGGTGCGCGCTAACAAAATGATTCTTCCACCAAACAGTGAGGCTCTTGTACAGATTGTGTTCAAACCCAATCGGGAAGATATAAAGAACATAGTGAAAAAGAGCTCACAGGTGTTGACACTCGCTAACATGCGCATCTTTTGCGGGGATGAACCTAACCGACAGCGCATGCGAACCTTGGTGCAGCGAATGAATGATGAGCAACGTGAGCAGTTGACTTCATCAATGCTAGATAATATTTTATGCGACTTTCCAAATGAGCAACCTATTAGAAGCCTAACCATGCTTAACGAGCCACCGGAATTTATCCTTGACCTTGTGACAGTAGTGCGCATTATTGATGTGGCCTTAACTCTTAATCGTGACTTTGATGAGTCGGCTGAGAGTTCCCATCTGTGCTTGCCGGACGCCGAGGAGTCGGTACTATTTCGCACCGTATGTGCTGCCAATTCTCCCACGCCAAGTAACATGTTGGACCCGGTTGATGAGTTGCATGAAGCAGATACGACTTCGGCGATCGAACAAAATTTATTGGAACGCAACTGGTCAGTGCAACCAGAGTCGATTGAGTTTGATTTGTCAAGCGGCGGTAATGCGGTCGACGGCGTCAAGTTGTTCATAAAAAACAATTTCAGATCACGTCAATATTTTGAAATTAATTGCAATGTGCCAGATACACTGAATATTTCTCCGAATGAGTGTTATATAGCATCTGATGGTGGTCAAGTAGAAGTTCTCGTGAAGCCAATACGCACTCCAAGACGTGAAATACTTAAAAGACAAATTCAAGCTCTCATCGAAGTATCAATGGAAAATGAACGTATTAATGTGCCCATTACTTTTAAATGTTAGTTTAATATTCTGTGTTTTTTGTAATAATCCTTAAACATTTCCATTTCATTTATCTGTTAATAACTTTGAGCTGTTTATTTTTTTAAAATTTGTATTCCTTAATAATAGAATTTTTAAGCATTCTTAATAAATACAATGTACTATCCACTTTTTTTTTTAATACTCGACTGTTAAATGTAGCACATATGTGCGGAACAGCTGTTGATGTGATTATTTTCAATTAGTAGAAGTTGGTCACACTTGCGCTGCCGGGATCATATTTACTTTTTGTGAAGTTAGATTACTTCCGCTTTAAGTGTACAAAATATTGTATCTATATTTACATTAAAAGCTGTTGTTTTTTATTTATATAAACAGATAATATGCCTTCCTATGAATTAGCACTTGTATTGCGACAACTTTCTAGGGTGAGTACAACACACTAAAGCACCCGTTATGTAAAGTATGTAAAAATGTGCGTTTTCTTATAGCCGGAACTGATTGCGGTAATTAAGCGGACAGCTGAGGCAATTTTCGATAAAGGAGGAATAATTCGAAAATTTGAAAATCTTGGAACACGTGCATTACCCCATAAAGTTAGCGAACATGGAATAGTTCATCGTGAGGGAACTCATTTTACGATTACTTTCGATTCGGCGCCCACAAAACTGGCAGATCTCAAGGAAGAATTTGGAAGAGACATCGATATTATACGGAGACATGTTTTCAAAGTGGAGGAGCCAACGCAGTATAAATGCACGTTACATGAAGAAATGTTGCCGCCAGCCTATCGCAAGGATGTTCAAGAGATGATTGATATAGCGAAGAGGAAGCAGAAACCCAAATACAATTACAACTCAGGTCTTGATTATTATCCTTTCCAAAAATAGATGGCGGATTACATTAATGTTTTGAATAAATTATAAATAGATAAGTATTTGTTCGTATCAAAAATTGTTGCTTGTATCTAAAGTCATATAGACTCTCACAACGACTTCAACTCGTTGTAAATTTATTTCATCTCTGATCGCATAGAGGCTGTTAGCCTAATTAGTTTTCTGCATGGCTGTAAATACAGTATTGAGAAAACTAATTTTAAATTGGATAAGTACTATATGCTATCTACAAAGAACTCCCAGAAGTCTTTAGTATGATTGACGTGGATGATCGACTGTTGCGGGAAAAACATCGATTGAGGTATGCTTGAAAGGTGCATTATGAATATAAATATATAATTTATTCCTTTATTCCCCAGTAGTTCACTTGCTGAAGACTTATCGGAAAACGAATTGGTGTATGCCGATTTGGTAGCATTCCCGCAGATAAATATAAATTGAATTTATTGAAGATGATGACGCCGTTATCAACAGAATCATCGCTAAAATGTACATGAATAGTGCAATGACAGTATATCTGTTTCAAATGACGTCTGGCTCAGCGAAAAAGATGACTGCATTCAAAGAGGCGGCAGTTCCTATTAGGCCTAAGACTCTCAACACAATTTTTGGGTTTGATCTTCATTTTCATCATGATGCCAAAATGATGCCAAGAAATAATCAGCAAGACAGACTTTTCGTCCATAGTAAAATGAATTTTTTGCTGAAACACACACTATTGACATACCAACGGTGGAGGGAGTTGCATTGCAAACATGTTTGAGGAGATTGATGTATATAGAGATTTCAAGGAAAATGCGCAATATGATACCAACTAAAAAAATGCGTCGTGGATATCTAAACGATTTTGAAAATAATTTAGTCATTTAGAGAACTAAATGCAGATTAATTACATTTGGTTACCTGTGGGTAGCCTTCTTTTACTTAACAACACAAATACAATGCGAGTAATTGTTCAATATTTGTGTAGATGAAAGTTGTCTAGCTAAATCTAAAATGCTTGACCATAGCGAATTTTTGTTGGTCTTTGATAAAATGTTCGGTTTATCAGGCCAACTGTGTAGTGTACCTCTATTGAGTATATTGCACGCAATTAACGTTATCAGAAATTGATAAATAGCATACAGCGCATTTGAACTTATAAATATATAGCCATAACCGATAGGAACTCAGTCTAACGTTGAAGCAGTTTCGCGCGTCCCTTGACTATTTACCATGGCACCAAAAATTCGCGCCATCTCTACAGAATTGCAAACCATAGCTAAGGAGCGGCTAAATGAGGACCCTGATCGCATTGAAGCTGACCTGAACGCATTAAAGAATTGGATCGACCAGCAACCACATCTTAATCCACGTATAGATGATCAATTCCTGGTTAGTTTTCTTCGCGGCTGCAAGTACAGTCTGGAGAAAACAAAGTCCAAATTGGATAAATACTATACGTTGCGTACTAAATACCCGGAGCTCTTTAGTGTAATTGACGTGGACGATCCTCAGTTTCGAGAAATACATCGATTGGGGTGAGGTGAATATAAAATAATTTGGAAGTCAATTGGTTGTTTAATTTGTTATACATAGACCAATTATCTACCTACCCGACACATTCAATGGATCAAGAATTGGCATATATAGATTAGGTGTAACTCCTGCCGATAAATATAAAATAACAGACGTAATGCGCGTCGGGCAAGTGATGATGGAGATTACGGTTATGGACGATGACGATGCCATAATTAATGGAGTGTTTCTCATTATGGATATGAATGGGGCAACAGCATCCCATTTGTTTCAAATGACGCCAGGTTTGGCAAAGAAGATGACTGTCTTCAATGAAGAGGCACTTCCAATGAGACCCAAAGCTCAGCATTTTGTGAACACAATTCCTGGTTTTGAAACCATCTTCAATATGGTAAAGCTTATGATGTCAAAAAAGCAACAAGACAGACTTTTCGTTCACAGTAAAATGGACTCACTGCTGGAACACGTACCTTTGAAATACCTGCCCAAGGAGTATGGTGGAGAGAATGGTTGCATTAAAGAAATTTTAGAAGAGTGGGATAGGAAGTTTGATGCATATAGAGATTATTTCAAAGAAAATGCTCAATACGGCACCAATGAAAAGCTACGTCCTGGAAACCCAATCGATTTCGATAGTTTGTACGGAACGGAAGGATCATTTAGAAAACTAAATGTAGATTAACTATAGCAGTGTAACGCCTTGCAGTGGAAGACCTTGGCAACAATATAAATGGGAATTCAAAAATTAAATCGATATATCGTAAGACATTCATCGATTAACAAATTCATTGCTAAGAACGATTGTAGAGTGCATTAATTGACAGCACCATACCATGTGACTTTGACGTATGGGGAAAAACAGTTTCGGTGTAACTGCAGACAAAAATGTTTATAACAGAAAAAACTTTTTTGCATACTTTTTGGCAATAATATTATTGTAAATTCGTCGTGTTTTCTGCTAATCCTGGCATATTGCAATTTTTATATTTTATTTTGAATTTTCTTTTCTTAATATGCCTTGTATTGTAGAAAATACATATATAAAAACAACAGTTCTTAAATTTGAGTTTCTGTTAGTGGCCTCTGCTAATAACAGGTACTGTTACAAATGCTGTAGCCAATCTGTTATTTAACATCCCTATGTGTCATAACGTGTGTGACTTAGACGTATGGAAAAAAGTGTATCACATAACTCTGTCGTAGCTGTATTTTTTTAATTAGGACGTATATTTCCCAAATTATTGGCGATCAACTGGCCAAAAGCAGTTGTGGATGCCAGAAATTAAGTTAGAGTTCGAAAATTAACCTGCAGTGCGTTAAACCGATATCTTTATGTGTGCCTAACGAGTATGCGACAATTTCGACTACGGGTTTTATAGAGTATTTTGCGTTCCAAAGATGCATTCGCTTAATTGGACATCGCGTCTAATATCACGAGCGTTACGTAGCAGCTTCTCCACGCTTCTTGATTCGGCATCAGGTGCCACAACTAAAGGTGCTGCGAAAACAACATCGAATAGATCTCGACCAAGATTCGTCTCGGTAGTATGTGGTTTTGCCAAAGATAATCTGCGACATAAGTATAAGCCTGGCAAGTACGGCGAGGATTCTTGGTTTAAAGCATCCACAGAGTCCGCAGATGTGATGGGCGTCGCCGATGGTGTTGGAGGCTGGCGCAGCTACGGCATCGATCCAGGCGAATTCTCATCGTTTCTTATGCGCACTTGCGAGCGTCTGGTGCGCTGCTCTCATTTTAACCCGCAACGACCTGTCAACCTGCTTGCCTATAGCTACTGCGAGCTAATGGAGCAAAAGAAGCCCATACTTGGCAGCAGTACGGCCTGTGTGCTCATCTTGAATCGTGAGACAAGTACGGTGCATACTGCGAATATTGGAGACAGTGGTTTTATGGTGGTACGCGAAGGCGAGATTGTGCATAAGTCCGAAGAGCAACAGCATTACTTTAATACGCCCTTTCAACTATCTTTGCCTCCGCCTGGCCATGGTCCAAACGTACTCAGCGACAGTCCCGAGTCAGCGGACACAATGAGCTTTCCCGTCAAAGAGGGTGATGTCATATTGATCGCTACTGACGGTGTATTCGACAATGTACCCGAAGACCTCATGTTGGAGGTGCTACGCGATGTGGAGGGTGAGCGCGATCCTGTGAAGCTGCAAATGACAGCTAATACGTTGGCCTTAATGGCCCGCACATTGTCGCAAAACAGCGAATTTCTTTCGCCATTTGCCATTAGTGCTCGACGCAACAATATCCAGGCGCGCGGAGGCAAGCCTGACGACATTACTGTGGTACTCGCAACCGTGGCGATGTGAACTAAGTCGTCCTAACCCCTAGTTTTAGATGTAATTAATTGTAGTTTGTACACGTTTAGTTTTAGGAGCGAGTTTGTTTCGGTAGTTTTGTCTATATGTTTTAAGCAGCATGTTGAAATTGTGAGGACAGACACTTCAATTGTTAGTTACAATACCCATACCAATACCTGTGCTCATGCACACATAACACATACACTATTCGACGCATCCTGGCGAGGCGACCCGCATTAATCGAAGTCCAAAGCGTATGCAATGCCTTGAACTATATATACGTTATGTATAAGTAGACACGCTTTTGAAACGAATATTATCAGCCGAAATGATCGTTGTCGTCAATGACAACGGTTGCGAGTTCTAATCAATAATAAAATGCGACATACATACATACATATGTATATGTATACATATGTATAACAAAATTATATACCCCCCGCACCACAATTTAATTAAAGATGTGCGAAGTTTGAATGCGAAACGCTATGCAATTATTGAACTGAGGATTTATCCAGGAAACTGTCTGACGAACTGTTAGTCAAATGTACTCACTGATATTGCGATTTAATAAAAAATATTCATTGAAATTATAAATAATCAAGGAGAGTACGCATTTATTTCTTTTTATGCTAAAAATTATGCATATGTGCATAATTGATTTATATGGGGTTCAAAGGTCGTACAAAAAATGTTTACAAGTGAACAGTGGGCTTGGCCTGCTACAATAAATTGTATTTAGTTTGAACTGGTATGTGGCCGCTCGCAAGTTCTGTGAATGAACGTATCACACCAATATTGGTCAAAGCACGAGCTAGTTATTTTCTATTGCGCAGTCCTTATCATATGTCGATTTCGTGAGTGACGAGCACATCACTAAGTAGCTTGGGACAGCTGTTGAGCCCAATATAGCATTATCCAACACTAAAGCGAATCGCACCACAACAAAAGGCAAAAAACAACGAAGAAGCGAAGTAAAAAACTTTTTCACTGCAAATGGAACCGTAAAATTAAAAAATTTGCGTAAAAATGAAGCTCTACAAATTAAATACGCACACAAGGAGCTGCAATAAGTCATACGGTTAGAGTACAAAACCTATTTTATGTTATCGCTATATTTTAAACTATAATTTTCGATTGAGCAGATGCCGACTTGGTGTTGAATCCACAGGATCATCCAACTGCCAAGGTTGGCGATGTAGTGGAAATATATGCGCCAGACGACGAGAATGGCACGCATTTACTGTTGCAGATAACGGAACTAAATGAACAGAGCAAAACGGGGCGCAATGTGATAAGTATAGACTCTGGCATAGCCACAGCATTTAAGATGCGCTCCTATTCAAATGTGGTAATGCGCATTGTGAATCCCGTGGACGTTGCATTAGACTCTATAGAGATTACATTTAAGGATCAGTACATGGGCCGCTCTGAGATGTGGCGACTAAAAACTTATCTAGTAAGTAGCGCCAGACCATAACAGTCCTAAATAAACATTTACCTAATGTGCCCACAGACAAATACCTGCGTGTACGTAAACAAGAAGATTGATTACAATGACATGCAAATACGCTGCCAAGTTTATGAGATGTGGTCACAGGGCGAACGTGTCGCCAGTGGCGTTATCACCGACGACACTAAGATTGTGTTTCGCAGCAGCACTTCTATGGTGTACTTGTTTCTGCAAATGTCTTCGGAAATGTGGGATTTTGATATTCACGGCGATCTGTATTTTGAGAAGGCAGTCAATGGATTCCTGACCGAGCTCTTCCAGAAATGGAAAAAGCTGGGCTGCAATCACGAGGTGACAATTGTGCTTTTCTCACGCACCTTCTATGCGGCCAAGAGTCTAGATGAGTTCCCCACCCACATGCGTGACTGCCTGCAGCAGGATTATAAAGGACGCTACTATGAGGATTTCTATCGTGTTGCCATACAGAACGAACGCAACGATGATTGGTGCACTGTGCTGTCGCAGTTACGTAAGCTTTTCACGTCCTACCAGGAGACAGTGCTGCGCTATCACGAGCGTGAAAATATTAATATACCACAAGCAACTAACTCGACAGCCACGCAGGGTAACTTCCTGGAAGTCCTTAATATATCATTGAATACCTTTGAGAAGCATTATCTGGATCGCACCTTCGATCGCACTGGCCAACTCTCCGTGGTAATTACGCCTGGTGTTGGCGTTTTTTCTGTAGACCGAGAGCTGACCAACATAACCAAACAGCGGATCATTGATAATGGCGTGGGCAGCGATCTGGTTTGTGTCGGCGAGCAGCCACTGCACGCTGTGCCGCTGCTCAAATTCCATAACAAGGATACCACATTAACGTCAGCCGATGACTATTCACTGCCGCATTGGATCAACCTGAGCTTCTATTCTACCAACAAGAAGATTGCATATTCAAATTTTATACCACGCATCAAGCTGCCAATCTTATCTGTTGTGGACGAGACGAATGTGGAGGAGAACGAACGCAACTTTCTCAGCTGCAACCAGTCGGAGTATATACATAACTCTCTCTTCGACTATGATGCATACGATGAGCAAATCTTTCAGCCCCTGCCAGCGCAGAGTACTTGGTAAGACTTGTTATCGCTATCCCAGGAGTTGAGTATGCACTTAAATTTTCTTTGACTGCAGCTCTCTGCAGCGCGTAGTGCGCGCTAAAAAGACATCGGTGCCCAGTTTTGAGACATATGCGTATCGGAACAATGACTGGGAAAATCTGACGCCCACTAAAATACCTAGCTTGCGTCGCAAAATGTCGGATCCTGATATACATCACGGCACGTCGGCCATGCTGGCCACGCTAACGGACACCACCAATTTGTCCGAGTCGCTGGCCTCCGAGAAGAATGCACGACGCGCCATTGTCAGCATTGCCCCAATTGTGCGTCCTGGTCGTGCGCTTATCAATCCGTTTGATCCGTCGCATGTAACTATTAAGCTGACTTCCAATCGACGCCGCTGGACGCACATCTTCCCCAAGGGCCCGACAGGTGTGCTAATACAGCAGCACCATTATCAGGCGGTGCCCACAAAATCTGTGCCTGCGGTAACCTGTAATCG
>JABVZY010000001.1:3062982-3079789 GCA_020883555.1 Drosophila nannoptera | reverse complement strand
AGCGCCTGCGGAGTTAAGCTTTCTTGTAATGTGCCCATGACCTATGCCCATATTATCCTGAACAATCCGGTGAAAGACTTTGTAGATCTTGGATGATGTTTGTGTACTTAGCTAGTAAATTGCTCCACTTGTTTTTATATGTATTTGCATTTATAATTATATATTTATAGCAATTTAATGCCTCGGCTCTTTATCTTTTGTTTGTCTTCTTTTTTTCTTTCTTATTCCTATTTAATTTGGTATTTGGCTTTCAGCAGCATGAAACACCTACACCTAGAATCACTGAAAAGAATCATAATCAAATAAATTCACCACCGCAAAGGTTTGTGCCAATCCAATTGCATATTGTTCCCCAACCTCCATTTTCCCCACACCACACTGATTTGCTACACTTTCGGCAAGTGGAAAAGCGAGAGAGAGCGAGTGAGCGTGGAGTAGACTCTTCTACTTGCCAATGTGCTAAATTTTTGAAAAATTCACACAAACACACACACACACACGTACAATAAGTATGGTGAATGCTAAGCGCGCGTACAGTATGAAAACCCACCATTTGTTTTAATTGGTGAATTTAGATTCCTGCACCTGTAATTCACACAATTTACACGCATGCAAACACATACACACACATACATACATATGCCCAGTCACTCTCGCACACCCTATTCTTCCGCAACCAATCCCACAGCAATGACTAGAAAATACATACAATAATTGGCCATCTTTACCGATACCTATCCGTCGTTCACAGCATCAATGTACGTCCCAAGGTGGAGCCAGGGCGCATTCCGCGTATCCTATCTGGCGCAGATGCAGCCACAGCCGTCGTAATTGGACGCGACGATCCGGATGATGGGTAGGTGACCAATCAGCGATGGCTTCAAGCAAGCTAACTAATAGTTTCGTTTTAGCTTTCCCGTCGATATTAAGTTCAGCGCCAATGCTACGCTGGCGGAGATGTTTGAGGCAATGAAGCATCCGACAAATGGTGTGGGCTTTTTTACTCAAACCCAATCGCTGCCCTCCTGCACCTTCATCTCCTACGACGCGTTGATGTGGCTAAAGGCGCGCGTGACCAATGGTCGTCACCCGTTGGATCTCCTGGAGGCGATGCGCAAGTGAGTCTATAGCTTTATTGTGTCCTAAATGTCTACTTTAACCGAACCATTGCAGGGAGGGTATGATATGCCACGCCTCGGGCGATTGGAGCCAGCCCATTGTGCCCGGTTTTGTCTTCTACTACGTGGTGCAGCAAGACAGGAATGCGAAAGGTGAGTTGAACTGATCTGCATAAGGAACTGTCTTTACGGAATTGGAGTTCCTCTTGTTACAGATTATGCTCCGCCTTTGAACGATTACAGCGCCTTTGTCAACGAGTGGCTGGAGATTGAGCTGCAGGGCTGCAGTTTCCTGTGGCACGATGAGCCAGCGCCCTCACAAGTGCCCAATTTCTTACGTGATACACCCGCGCCTCAATCCTGGACAGCGTACTGTATGAGCAGTGAGTATTCTTTAGCCCTTTATTTTCATCAGAGTCTTGTAAGCAATTTCTTGCAGAGCGCGTCTGTCGCAAGTCGCATTTGGAGATCGACGTAAATCAAAAAAGCGATCGCATGGAATGGGGTCATGTGAAGCATCACACTGTCATGCAGCCGGGCTTTGCCTTTGAATTGGTTGTGGAATGGGTCACCTCATCGGGACCCATTGTGTCCGACTTGGTGATAATGTAATAATTATATATGCATGTATAGCTGCTAATATTACTTCTCGCGACAGATCTCTGGGTGGATGCGCAAGGCCAATCAATGCGGTTATCAGCTTGTCTCTGTTCCTGCCGATCCCATGGCTGAGCCCTTCACGGAGAAATCCGATCCACTGCGTGGTCCCATATTCATTCCATTAAGTGTCAACTTTCTTCCCGATGGTGCCTGCCTCTTCGAAGGTACGCCCAGCTCTAGAGATTTGCTCCGTTGCCGTAGACTCTTACAATTGTATTCCATTGCAGAATTCCCAGAGGAGAGCCGTGCAGATCGCATGCTCTTTCTGCAGGAAGCCATACTGGCCAGATTTGGTTTTATGCCTTGTGTGCTCGAGGAAAAGTTTCCACCAAAGAAGGACGTAAGTATATTTAGCCTGCATATGTTCCACCTTAACCTATCCGCCCTTCGTTTCAGCTGCCCAAGGAATATTTATATGTACATTGCACGGGCAACATGTTCGTTCTCATACGGTAAAAGATGATAACATTATAGCCATAGATTCCATAGATAAACTATTGCTCTGCCTTGCAGCTGTGCCAGCAACAAATTCAAAGTGGAGTCACCCAGTCGCCAGGAGACCAATGTGACGCGATGTGTCTATGGTCATACCAACAATACAAATGTGCCGAAGAAAGTGGGCTTCCTGTGGGCTTGGAATCACATGATACCCAATAAGAAATGGAAGGCATTGACCATCAATCACTCGGCAGAGGGTGAACTATTCCAGCTGAAAATGTTGAGGGATTTCCATGAGTTTTGCTCGAATAGTGACCAGCGGTTGGCCAATTTTTGGGCGCAATCGCAAGAGCTCAAACGCAAATCCCTTAAATTTGAGTACAACAACAACAATAACAACAACGATGAACCAAAATTTGTTTAAACAATTGTTAAAAGCGTGGGCACTGTTAAAGATACAATATTTTCGTAATTTCCAACTTAAAATAAAAAAAATTATTTAATTACTTAAACAAACGGGAATCGTTCAATTTTCAATTTGAATTGCATTTATTTATCGTCATAAACTCAACATAACTTTTTGTATAAGTAAAAGATAGAAGTGCACATAATTGCTGTTGCTTTAAATTTGGATCTTAAATGCCGATTGGCGCTTCCACACGAGGATGAGCCGAGCAGTCCATCATATTTCGCTGCTGCTTAATAACCTATTTGGAGCGAGGAGTAAGAGTAGGTAGGTAGGAAATGCTGTATAGCAGGGAACTGGTGTTCAGGGAGGGAATGGGGCTAGTTGTGACAGCTTTGGTCATGTGTGTGTGTGTGTGTATTGGTATGTGTTCTGCTTGTAGTATAGTTGCGTAGTTGTTTGCTAAATGCTTTGGTGTATGCGCTATGCCTCCGCACGGGCCACGCCTAATTAACGCGCAGATATTGGGTGAGCAGTGCCCGATCGCGCTTTAGCCAGGCGGCATTCAGGCGTATTGTCTCCACGGCCTGGGAGACGGTGCGCTCACAGCCGGGTATCTGATTGGTCCTGAAATACTCCTCAACTTCGCGCGCCTTTTCCTCCGAGGCGAAGTTCTCGATCAAGTATTTGATGAGACGCGTCAACAGGAAGCCGCCCTGTAAAAGTATTTTTATGTGCCGATGAATAAGAGGAAGTGAGATAGCATGCCTGGTTGGTCGGTTACCTGGTACTGCTCCAGCAGCTGTTTGCTGTTCTCCTTGAAGAACTCCCAGGCCATATCACGGCCCTTGGGATTGATGGCCACAGCAACAATGACGAACACCGAATCCTGGGCTCGCACCTCGCCCTGCAAACAAACGGTCAATTGTGTCTCTGTCTCTTTCTCTCCACTTAGAGAAATCTGTGTTCAACTCACCGACATGGCGAAATCAATGACGCGTCGCAGCAGCTTCACGTTGCCAATGCAGCCGAGGGCACGCGAAATGCGATCCTGCTCCTCGTGCAGATCCGTGGACCGATAGAGTGTGAGCATATCCTCAAAAATCGCTTCATCGCCATCTTGAAGCACCGCCTTGTAACAGGTGCTGCGCAAATCGGCTGGCAGCGGCTTAGTTCCATTGACATGGCTGCGGAAGCGTTTGATTGCCTCCTCCGTAACGCTCGGACTGCGGAAGGAGACCAAACGTGTGAGCACGAGGCTGCGCAGCAGCGTAACCAAATGATTATCATTGTTGCGCGGCTCCCAGCCGAGACGAGCGGCGACCGGCTCATACAGATTGCGTCCAAATTGGTTAAAGTCGTCCATGAGATCCGTGTGGGAGATCAGAATATGTAGATTGGCAAGCGAATTGGTGATGGCCGTCCACACGGTGTAGTTCGTTTCGTTACGATAGGAGCCCACCAGCTGAAGCACGTCAACGGTGCTGGCCTGGCCGGCCTGCACCATGGCAAACATATCATCGATCAGGCCCAGCCTGTCCAAAGGCGGTAGCTGCATATCCTCCACAGCCGGCAACAGCTTCTGGAGCATATCCTGCGAATAGCGTGTGCGATAATAGCCAACGGTGCCCGGATTGACTTTGATCCAATCATCTTCAGTGACATTGTCCAGTACTACTTCCATTGAGCGCTTTTCAAGCAAAAATGTCTTGGCTATCTTGTTGGGATTCCGAGATGTGGACACCGATATGGGCACCACCCACAAACAATCCGTATCCTGATATGATCCATCTGCCGTAAATTTGTTTTGCGTTAGCCGCAGCACACGCTGTGTCTTGGTCTTTTGCTCGGACTCCACACTGATAACGGGAAAGCCCTTGTATTTCGTCCAGCTGGACATGACAGCTCCCACATTCTTGGAGCTGGCCTCCTGCAGCGCAGCCCACAAATCCTCGGTGCAGGTGTTGCTGTATTGATGACGCGTCAAATAGAGATTCATGCCTTTGCGGAAATCATCCTCGCCTATATAATCGTGCAGCATGCGTATGACTGAAGCGCCCTTGTTGTAGCTAATCTCATCGAAGATCTCATCAATTTCAGAGGGATGACCAACGGGCACCTCTATAGGATGCGAGTTCTTCAAAGAATCCAGCTCCAAGGCCCGCGTGTACATATCTGTCACAAACTGTGTCCAGATATCATATTCGGGAAACAGATGATGCACGCACAGGAACTCCACAAAAGAAGCGTATCCTTCGTTCAACCAGAGATGTGTCCACCATTCCATGGTCACCAGATTGCCTGCAATATATACTTATTGTTTAGCAAGGAGATCTAGAAGTATTGCCAACTTTTTCTCACCGAACCACTGATGCGCAATCTCGTGTCCCACAGTGAGGGCAATTGACTGCTTCCTCATGAGCGATGTATTCTTGGGATCGACCAGAACGAATGTTTCACGATAGGTGACCAGACCCCAGTTCTCCATGGCACCAGCCGAGAAATCCGATATGGCAATTAAATCCATCTTCGGCAACGGATAGGCAATATTGAAATAGCTCTTGTAGTAGGGCAGCACCTTGGTGGCCACCTCCAAGGCGAATTGACCCTGCTCCTTCTTGCCCACGGGCGTAAAGACACGCACAATGACGCCATCATCCGATTTGGCTTCAACGAAGTCATATTCACCGACAACGACGGCTACCAGATAAGTGGACATGATCGGCGTCCGATCGAAGCGCACACGACGCAAACCATTTGGCAGGTCATCTTCCTTTTTCACCGGCATATTGGACAGTGCAACACGATCCTTGGGCACGGTCAATGTTATATCAAATGTGGCCTTAATTGCCGGCTCATCCCAGCACGGGAAACATCGCCGAGCATCAGTAGCCTCGAATTGGGTGACGCCCGCATAGCGTTCCTCTCCAGAGGACGTAAAGTACTTGCTGCGATAGAAGCCCTTCATTTTGTCGTTTAGCTCCCCGGTGAAAGTCATATGGAGTACACCATTGGTGTCAACTGGCAACTCCTCCAGAAATTCCAATGTGGCCGTCTCCTTCTCCTTGGAGTAGACAATTTGATGCGGCTTTAACTTTTCGCACTCATAATGCAACTCGGCCCAATCGATGGTTATGTCCAGTGCATTGAGGGTTATGCGTCTGGTTGGCTCTATGACCTGGAAAGAGCATCAAGTAAAAGTATTACAATGATGAGCCCTCTAAGATACCTTTTCGCGCGCCTTCACTTGTTGATGCAAATGTGAAACAATTTCGAATCGTATGAGAGAGCCACACATGGACAAGAACTGCACAGATAGCGAGACAGAGTGAGAGAGAGATAAAGAAGAATGGTTGAGTCCTCTCTTGCTCTCTTGCTATTTCTATCTCAATTCACAATAAATGACAGACTTATACATTTTCAGAGTATTGGGAATGAAGCGAAACGAATTGATGCGCTTCACACAAAAGCAGATTCACAATAAGCCGTTACTTCAAGGTCATAGCCGATGCTGAGGTATACACAGTGAGCATTGCTTAAAGCGAACTATCGCTTATGAACAACAGGCCTTATTTATCTCCAAACATAATATCATATATCTGCGCATACGTATTTTGTATACTCAAATCTGCACTCATATTTATCTCTTTTAAGATAACAAACTAGTCAAATATGTGAAAAATTCGCGTTTCGCGTATCAGGCATATACTGTGTGAATCTTTAGTGCAAGCCCGGTTTCCGGGCCGGGGCTAAACTCGTTTTGGCTAACTTTTTATTTGTAAGTCAGTCGAAGACAGCAGATTTATTTTCGCATTTTTTTTTTTTGCATTTTTGTAGTGTATTTGATGAGCGATCAAAAGTTAACTGCGAAACCCGTTGTTGCTGCGTCTCCCGATAAACGTAAACACGATGTGTATACCGTTATAAGATCTTCAGAGGCGTCAGCAAGTCAACTATAGGGGAGTGGGTCGTGGTTGTGGGTGATGAGTGTGGAGTAGGGGGATTCGGCATATGGCGCACTGCACTTTGAATAAATGCACAATAAGTGCCAGTCATTGATGATGACAGTCAATAACAAAGAAATATTTCCTTGTCTGAACGTAGCCTGCATGCAAATTGCAGCATAAAGAGAAAATGGCACAAGGCGGCAAGCGCACAAACACACTCACATACATATATGCATGTTTGTATGCGAGGGAGAAGGTATTTTGCACACGTCAGAAATGAAATTCACAAGCGCACGCTCACACACATGCACACACATATAAGCACATAAAGCTTAAATGTCATGTGTGTCAGAGAGGGACAGCGAGAGAGAGAGAGAGACCTGCATACATATTTATGATTTGTAGGCAAAGTGAAAGCGAAAGTTGCCAGAGGCTGCAAAGTGAACGAAAACTAAACGAAACGTAACACAACGGTACTTACACTGATTTGCACAATTGTCTTGCCCGTAAAACTGAATGCCTGCAGATCGGGCTGAAGCATCAGCTCATAATGCTTCGGCACCACGCTTGTGGGCAATCGTTGAAATTCATTATCCTTCGCCTGTGCCATATTGTTCTGTCCGTTCAAATGCACCGCTTCACGTCGACTGCAACAGCTGTGTATGGCTCGCCTTTGGGTAGATTGTTGTCCTGCTCGTGGATCAACTAAATCCGCTGATGTACGGGCGAGTATGTCACGATAACGGCAGCACAGATCCCCCAGTAATGGGGCGTCACTGGTCTTGAGTGGTGCGCCCAACGAGACGTCTGAATAGTCGCGATAAAACTGTTTTTGCACCTTAACGAACTGCTTCGATGATACCGATGAGACCAGAGTATTGAGGTGGCAGGTCTCTGAATATAGTAGATACGCAGTATGCTTATCAGCTCTGTTAAGGCACAGTGTATGTAGAAAACGGGGTCGGAGGCGGAGGCGTAACGATGGGGCGTTAGTAAAAGCACAAGCGCAGCGCCAAAAGCTCATATGAGCCAGTATCCACGCTGCAGTTAGGTTCTTTAGTGACTAATTGGTTGACAGCGAGGGTAGCGGGCAGCGGGAGCAGCTTTAATTTGTTGCACACTGAAACTAGAATTGGAAGAGAGCTAGTACACGCTATAATTATTACTATTGTTACTTAGTTATATGTCTTGAAAATTGCGTTCAAGGAGTTAACGAGCGGTTTTATCTGTGTTTATCTTGTTGCGGCTACAATAAGGTTACGGTGGAGGGGAATGCGGGTGTCTGTACTGTTCTCACCTTCGCACAAATGCTGTTCAAAATCGGAATTCGCTTTGGCTAAGTCCAAATTCAATTTACCAAGTTCTGCAAGTATAATGCACTTCCGATAAATTTAACTGAATTTAATTTGTTGATTAATAGCAAGAGAATATACAGAGAGTGGAAGTGAATACTGCGGGCAACTGCTGGCGGCTTCTGATGGCGAAAAAAAACACAACACGCTGTCAGTGTGACCCACTTGCGCTTGGTACGTTTGGTAATGGGCCGCACAGCTGATCTCAACGTTTGTTATGCTGCCGTAGTGCTTACTATTGTATCAAAATAAGTGTAATAAATGTAGGCTTTGTTACCGTTCCGAAATTTCCAAGCCTGCTTTGCTGTACGTATTCCACCTTTTAGCACATTTTTGTACATGGCAATTAAACGATAAGTTTTTCGGAAAGTGCGATTTGCTTTGCTTGCAGCGCAAATACTAAAGTTCAGATTTCAGCGTTTTCAAGCACTGTCTTCATGTAGCCCACACACGTAACGATTTGCAATTTGTGTTCTTACAAATTTACTTGTAAAAAAAATAACCGTTATTTCTTTTCAAAATTAACGTATTTTTT
This sequence comes from Drosophila nannoptera, assembly GCA_020883555.1. Classification (NCBI taxonomy): domain Eukaryota; kingdom Metazoa; phylum Arthropoda; class Insecta; order Diptera; family Drosophilidae; genus Drosophila; species Drosophila nannoptera. The sequence continues at coordinate 3,071,333 of JABVZY010000001.1, read as the reverse complement.
CTTTACTGAACAATGTTGGAGTACAACATTTTACAGTTTTCATAATTCTGTTTTCTTGTAAATAACTCCTACATTTGTATTGTGACTTAATAAGCAAAGGTTAAGCGAAGAATTCGCTCTACAGGTGATTAAATAAACTCGTTTTTTTCAGTAAATATTCCTTTAGTAAATGTTGCGCCTACGAATAGACAGAAATATATATTTATTATTTTTTTATACAAATTTTATAATTATTTTAATACGTTACGTATGTCATACATCAGTATCTTTCATTCGCATCGTTTGGTTTGGTTGGCTTCCAAAATGTACTAAATTTGACCACAGAAAACTTCAAAAAGGTTTGTACCAGCCGATTCATTTCAGTAAAACATAAGTTATACGGGCTTATGGTACGTTGAGTTGCGCTCGGTAGCTCTCGGTGAATGTTCACGTAAGATTAGGCACATGCTTCCCGCTCAACGTTTACTTTAATTCACCGCTCCAAGTGCAACAGTTAACCAACGGATTAACATTAGATCCATTTCTTCGTACATCCCTTTGCATAAGCTACACTCCATAATATTCATATTTAAGAAAACAAAATGAAATCGTGTTTATTAAATCAGCTGGGTTTGGCTGTATTGTTAATAGCTTTTAACATTTGCTGGCCAGTAGCTGTGGGATCACCAATTGGTTGGGGTAAGTATATTTTATCAGTCATGAACTATTATACAATTGTATCTCCAGAATATTGGTTAGAGTGTGTTAAATTGTTTTTGGCAACTGTAGCCGTGCACCTGACCGGACGACCAATGTGCCCCTTTTGTAATAGAAAACAAATTCTCATCAATTTGGCACAATGCGCTTGCTTTTAAGCTTATGTAATCGGTTGACATTTAAATTGTGCACACAGATAAAGAATATAGACATTCTAGACAATTTCAATTATGAATGTGAACGTGTGTATGTATTTTTGGCCATGTTGTACGCAATGTACGTGTCATGCATGCGTGTGCGTTTCGTTGCGTTTGCGCTACGCCATCTATCAGCTGATTATGCCATTTTGTTTTCTTCGTATCATTGCGTTGGGCCCGTTTATGTTATCACCTTCCCGATGGTGTTTATCAATTCAAGTTCAATAATTGGCAATTTCATAATGCACAACCTTAATCAGTAGTAGGCATCTCTTCACTGGTGTCTATAAACTCCTGTTATCCATTAGTTACGCACACTTTCACCCTTCTCCACGAGACCCAACATACGGCCGTGAGGGCAACAGAGAGAGAGATAGAGAGCATAACACCATAATGCGACAGCAATGAAAAAAAAAAAACAGAAATTCGCCTGCCGCCATTTAGAGTTGCTCTATCGGCACGTATGCCGAAAGTGCCGGTTTTTGTTGTATCTTGCTGACTTCCATTTTTTCTACAACATTCAGTCTCTTCTTTCTCCCGAACTTCGTTTCATCGAACAACTTTTTTTTACTTCACGCTCTTATCTTACTTCAACTCCGCTGAGTCCGACAAAATCCAAACACAGATTTGTTTTCTCTTACTCTTGTTGCTGTAGAATATTTGTAGTTGTTGTTATTGGCATTGCGGGGAATCGGAATTTCAAACACGCATTGTTTAAACGCGTTGTGTATCGTGTATCCATGTACATAAATTTGTACTCACACACCGCGTTTTTTCATACATGTGCTCGAGTTACAGCTCTGATAAGCAATCGGTGCTATCATGAAGTCCACGTGCTACCCTTTACGGCCGTAAGCACCGCCTGTTACCGTCGTAAGCACCACCTGTTGCCGCCTAAAACAAATAAAAGTTACATTAATCATACATATATATATAATCATTAATTAATTTCTCAAACCGGTTTTAAAATTGGAATTCTATCAGATCAATGCACCTGCATTACATCGATAAGACCCACGTCCAAAAGCAGCGCCTAAGCTATGTGACAGTGTCATATAAGTTTCTTGAATCGACATTGTCTTTGACATCAACCGGAGGATTTGATTACTACCTGGTGAATGGGAAATCTGTTTTCATTATATGCATGATTTTCTTTTTGATTTGAAAGGCGCTTAACTGGGAGAAAGTTTTCTTTATTTACTTTTGTACCAGTTTTCCCTCTTAAAAATTTCAAGTTACAGATTAAATATGTCATTTTAGACATTCAAATTAGATGCATTTCGATGCAGCCAAGGTATTCGAGATTTCTTTTTAGAGATCCGCCTAGCTAAATAATATATATAATTTGTTAGCAGAGTTCATTCAGATTATCTAAGAAACATGTTAGGTCTATGTCAATGAATCTCGATTATCTTCTATGTATACATATTACAAATTCAGCGACGCAAATACAAAATGTGAAATATATGAAACAAGAAATGAAAGAAAAAAAAGAGAGTCCAGCGCAACAGTCGAAGCTGCCCAATCAAGCTGACAACTCTTCTTCTTGGCTAATTACCGTTGCTTAGTAATAGAAACCGTTCTGCCTTTTTTTTACCGCTTCGCATACATTTGATAGCAATAGAGAACTTGATTGATTGGGGTTCGGCGAGTCATTGATTTAAGAACGATATCAATATCACGTTTATTTACATTTATAAATTGGCAAATTCTATATAGACTTTAGTTAAGCTAGCATGTAGACCCCTTTTTGAATTCAACATTTTCTACATCGACAAGCTGTTGACCTCTAAGTCCCAAGTGCGAAGGTTAAACTATGCTCGAGCTCGAATCGTTGGAAAGGTTCGCGAAATACGTTTTACAATAAACAATTAGACACTCTGACCGTCCATAAACACAAAACTATCTATATGTATATCTAAACAAAACCTATTGAATAAAAATATAACCTTGCGGGGGGTCATTACAATATTCTTAACAATTGCGTTTGGCCATCAGCCTTCCCTTGCCGTGTCTTTCCGCATCGAGTGGCAGGATCGGTTTTTACTTCATTACTCTGCGTGCGGCATATTTTAATGACAGAGTATTTGGTCTTCGGCGCTTCAAACTCCGTCTATCTGTCTTTCTGTTTGATATTTTTTTTTTAGTTATTGCTTTTGAGCCACGCGATGCTTTGCACGCAGTCAGCAGTGACCCAAAAATGTCTACGACTTGGGCCAATGGTCGATGACCAATGGCTAATGGCTCGCCAAGTATTGACCGCAATGCCTCGATATGTATAATTATAAATGCATATATACATATATATATATAAATATAATATATAACAAACGCACAAGTTGGTTGATTTAGGATCGTGTGTGAAAGTGAAATCCGATGCAAGCACCTGTTGCAGCCTTCAGAACATACAACAAATTTGTATATCCGCTGAACTGCTGCCGGGTCAGTTGTTATATTTTTTTTTTTATTTTTTTTACTTGAATGTTTTCTTTACGTCAGGTAGTTCTGTTGGCATTTCCGTGACGCCCGGCAACACATTCTGTATTTGCTTTATGTGCTTTTCCAGTGTACTTAATCATAATGTATTCAGTTAAATGCCTAATTAACAGCTGCCATGCTGGCCAAAATAAGAGGTGGGTCTGTTTTGTTTTGAGAGATGGTTGTGTAACCGGTTTGAGTATGATTGCGAAAATTGCTGTTAATCGGTTTGTTTTGTTTTTAGCAGATCTGGAATGTGATGAATCGAATATACTATATTCTTCAGATGGGTGGGTTCTCTCCCTTTTTATTTTGGCTTGCATTAAAGATCCTCGAATGTAATAATATAAAGACGTAGTATTCAAAAGACGATGCGGTATACACATTGATGTCTCCCTTTCCCTTTCCCTTGCTTTGCGTTCTTTAACTAACGTGTGTTGACCTATGTATATTTGTATATTTACCGTTGGGGATTTTCACATGAAATTTTATTTTGAACCTGGATCGATCACTGCATTATCAATCGATTACGCAGTTGTAGCCAGGAAAATTGTGCAACGCATCTCATGCACCTCCATTAATCAGTCGTCATTATTTACGAACGGTGAGTTCCGGAATGTAGTAGAAATCTTCAAAATACCTCTAAAAGATAATCTAAAAACATTCTAATCTTATCAGTGCAGCACGTGAATTCCTTGTTTTGTTGAAATGAAAATTTAGAAAGTATTAGAATACTTCTTCGGATACACTTCTACATTCTGAGACGTTCGCCTTTGCGAGCGTCTACTGTAGTTACAAATATTGTCGCGTAATTGAATGAAATTCGAATCCAAATGTTAAATTCAAATGAATATTATGAAAATTGATTGAAATTCTATATGCTCTTAATGATCAATATAGAAAGAAGATATGGATGGGAATGGGATGTGGAATGGGGTAGACATATGGCGCCTAACTTGATTGAATGCGATTGATTGAGCTTAATTTGCATTTGCTTTTAGTTTTGTTTTTATTTTTGGTTCTACACCGCACTCGTCACGTACATTTCTCCTGTCTGCTTTCCAACACTTCTTTAGTAGCCAATGGTCTTTGGCAGCTATTTCTTATCTTATCGATAGTTATCGATACCGACCGCACTTATTTGCTGTACTATGTTCGACTAACGCGATATTTGTATGTTTCAGATTTTGCCGTTACGCTGAGAGACAAAATTCTGTTTGTCGATAACAAATGGCAAACAATCTCATCAGCAGCACATGAGTTTGAGGAACTGTCCGCATTGGCATTCGATGAGGCTGAGGAGGTAATCTATTTCAATGACCAACAGCATAGAAACGGCAGCATATTCTCGCTGCGACAGGATGCATCAGTTGCTTCACATATTGTGGAACAGGCGGTGCATCGCACTGGAAATGATTCGGTATCCGGTTTGAGCTACGATCCGCTGAATCGTAATTTATTCTGGGCAGATATGCTTCAAAGCAAGATCTTCTTTGTTAGCATTGACACATTGTACTCTGAGGAACCTAAAGTGTTGGTAGATTTGAGTAAAGAAGGCGGACGGCCGGATGGTGTGGCCGTTGACATTTGCCGCCGACAGTTGTATTGGACAAACTCAAAGATTAATCATGCGTCAGTGGAACGGATTGGTTTGGACGGCAAGAATAGAGAGACGATCATCAAGGAGGATATTGATATGCCGCGCGGTATTGTGATTGATCAGCAGTCGGATCGTATCTTCTGGATCGATGATAAGGTTGGCATATTCTTTGCCATAGAGAGCGCACGTCTTGATGGCAGCGATCGTCAGGTGGTGTTAAAGGATAAACATCAGAGCCCTGTTCAGCTCGCCATCACAGATGACACAATTTTCTGGACAGACAAGGCTGACAGAGCGGTCTGGAGCTATCCAAAGCCGATAAACGACAAGCCAGCAGCGAATTCCAGTGAACCGGAGGTACAGCCTACAAAGCAAGCCAGCTGGAAATCGGATGTATATGGCATAGTGGCACGGACAGGCTTCTATCAACATTTGCAGAAGGATGGACACTGCGCCAATGTTGTAAGAAAGGTCAAACAACGCCTGGAGAATAAACTCAACAATAGGACACACGAACGCAGTGCAGCTGAAGAACGCATAGAAATGCTGGAGCGTGAACATTGCCTAAATGGTGGCACTTTCCACAGTAAGGGTAATTACTGCATTTGCCAGGTGGGCTACAAGGGTGCACGGTGCCAGATATCGGAATGTCATAATTACTGTCTGCATGGCACCTGTGAAATCTCTGAAATGGCATATCCCAAATGCCACTGCCAGCCGGACTTTTATGGCGTTCACTGCGAATACAATAAATGCAATGGACACTGCCTCAACGATGGTCATTGTGTTGTGGATCGAGAGACCGGAGATTTGAGCTGTGAATGCCGTGAGAATTTCACCGGCACACGTTGCGAGCACAACGAATCAGCACACTGTGCTACGTACTGCCAGTACTTAAAGGATCGTCCAGATGCATTTGTGCCCGCCAGTTGTGTGGATATGTGAGTGTAGCATTTATAGGGAATATATTAGCATTTTGTACTAAACCGCCTTAATTTCTTGCCCCTCCCAACAGTTGCGAGGAACTGCACCTAACCAATGGTACCATTGTGACGGAATATCAGGCATCTGAAATGTGCAGTGAAGTGGATAGCTTTAGGAGAGGCACTGTGATCATTGTGCTAGTTGTTGGAGTGGTATCCTGCTTGGCACTCTTGGCAATTATTGTGCACGGTATTCGTTTCATCTATAAACCCAAGCGTCCACGCATCAAGAAGACCTTTGTTGTGCGCAAACAGGCGCGTCTGAATTCCACCAGCGATACGCCATTAACCAACAGGCCACTGGCTACAGAGCAGTGTGAAATAACGATAGAAAATTGTTGTAATATGAACATATGTGAAACGGTGAGTTGTTTATAATCGAATTGAATTGAATATCAAATGGAACATCATTTACACTTTACATATTACAGCCTTGTTTCGATCCCAAATTGGTGGAACAACAATTCTCGGCCCGTGATAAGAAGGCGCCGTGCATCAAGGAAGACAAAAAGATACTAATTCATAATATGGAAGATGATCTAATGTCCTAGATGACGACCATGCAAATGAATAAGGCATACCATATGCCGTGCACGGACAGGCGGCATTCGAGTTTGAAAAGCTGGTGCCGTCGCTGCCAAGGCTAAGGAGGTTAACTTCGTCTTCTACAGCCCAGCCGGCTCGTCGTTTCAGGTGCTCAACCAAAGCTCATTCAAAGACCTAGCAGAATTCATAGCAAACGCATTCGCAAACGCATACTTACGAAGGAAACGTGTACTTATCTTTCTAAGATTAGTCTGGTCTCATTTAATTTATTGTCGGAGAATACCAGTCTGAAACCATATAGACTGGCTGAACTTAAAATTGTCATTGAAACGGGTCTTTCTTATTTTGTTTTGTTTTTTCTTTTTTTTTTTTTTTTTTTTTTTACTAATCCTGTAGTAGTTAGATTTTAGCTTGAGATTGGTTGAAGAAAATTTAAATTTTTACAAGATGTATTCGGCAATGGAAAACCGAAAAGGATTTTAATGAAAAGTCTTGGCGACTGATATTAGCTTTAAATCACAAACACATAAACAGACTCCCATATAGGCACACACATAACACATACATGTATACATATAGATTAAAAAAAAAAAGATCGGCTGCTATCATGAATAATTGCTAATTGCACAAGGAGGCAAAAATGTGATTTAAAACGGTTAAACTGTTGTAAATAATATTAATACTAGTAAAGAATTGTAAAGAAGCGATCGATTGAATAATAGCAGAGTCCACCATCTGTTGGGAGAGTTCCTTAAAAACATTTTTGCTGATTGTGTAGTACGTGCACTTCAACAGCTCTTAATTTTTCTTTTTTTAGTTCCTTTTTTTCTATGATAGTCCACTAATATGTCATGACATATGTTAACTGCCGCATACACACCTAGTATTCGCACCACGATTGCCTTTGTACTTAAATTACACATATATTTTTTGCAACGGCAATGAAATAGACGAAGAAAAAATCCCCTAAAGAAAATAGAAGTAACTGCGATCAATGGCGAATGGATGTTGTATATATACTTGTAAGTTAAATAGTAGTTGGCTTTAAGAAGAAACTGGTTGAATAATAAAAGAGAGTACGTACCTTTGCAATTTAAATGACAAATTAAAATGCTTTTTCTTATAGTTCGAAATCTTAATTTTATGCTTGTTACCTTTGCCTGCTGCTGCAAATTCTGCACGATAGAGATCTTGACAGTGGTTAGTCATGGACAGACAAGCTGGTGATAATAAATTTTGTTGTATTACACTTTTCGTTTATATAAGATAAAAAAAAAATAAAAAATAATATTGGGACTTCCACGTAAAAGAAAAGAAAAATTTTATAATCTATATCTTTTCAGTGCAGAAATAAAATTTAAATGACGATGGTTCTTGCCCGTGTTAGTCATAACGATATTTCGGCACAACTCAGCACTCAGCACAGCTATCGATAAGTCAGCGACGATTTTACTATCGATGCTACTCGAACTTTTCTACGTATCCATTTTTCTTGACGTCACTTGCATTTTTTTGCAAAATATCAAATTTGTATTAAAGTTGCAAATACTTACCCAAAAAGACAAAACTAAGGTTTTTTATACAACGAGAGAGGATGGTATGTTTATAAATGCAGACGTAATATTAGAATCGCTTATTTATGTTGTTTTTTCGAGTTTTACATTTGGCGTAGTTTAAGGCAGCGGCGGTCGCGGCGCGTGCTGTGCAACTGTAATTCGCATATTTTTTCTTTTTTTTAGCCGTTCTTTTCGGTGAATGCGTATATTACCACAGTGAAAATTATAACTGTATGAATGATGAAAATCAAATCATAGTGCATTTTCAGATGCAATAGTAGTAAAGTCGACCGTA
>JABVZY010000001.1:3046118-3056236 GCA_020883555.1 Drosophila nannoptera | reverse complement strand
TTTTCTGCGATTACTTCCGTTCATTTGATTGAATTTGCATGCTGCTTGGCGTTGCCAACTCGATCGTTGTTGTTGACATTCGACGTGCGTCCTGTGCCCTACGCTCAATCGGTTTGCAACGCCAACTCACACATATACAGGCACACATATACGCTTACACAGAAGCATGCAGAAACATACGCACACTGTTGCAAGTAATTGTTTCAACTTATTACGTAATGTATCTCTGGCAGCACCCCTTAAAAACATTAGGGCATATTATAATCACGTGTAGCATGATTTCAGCAACTTTTCGAGCTCTTTATTTATAATACAAAGTAGACCTGATAAGCTATGGAATAGTTGTCGTGTTTGACGATTGGTAACAAAATCCTAAACCAAAGCCAATCTTGTTAACTCTGCGTTTAATGTTTAGTTTGATCATTATTCGGAAATTCCAGTTTTCATACCAGAATAGAGTTTGAAGCTGACGAATCTTCAACTTCGATTACCATCGGCTAACCAGCAAATCAACACCAACTGAGTTGGTGGCCATTGATTGAGTCACCAAGCAGTGGAAATCAATATCGGTACAGATTACCTAAAATGAGCTGCAAGGTGCGGTTAATGGAGGATGGGTCGCTAGACGAGGAGCCGTTGACATTAAAGGAGATTGCTTATCAGAAGCTATGCAATAATTTGGACATAATCAGTGCCTCTACAGAAAACGGCGACCGGACTTTAAATTCTGGCATTGTTCTAACAAACGAAATATGCGATGCATTTCTGGAGAACTATCAGCGCTTTCAACGCCCGCTCGACGATAGTGTCATAAATCTTTTCAGCGATACCCAACGCACATCGCTCAAGATCGTGAATCTGCGCTATAGCACACTGACCAGCCAAGGTGGGTTGTGCATACAATTGTCCTGGAATGAGTTGCTGATCTGACATTGCTATTATTTTTATGTGTTGCAGGTCTGAAGACGTTAATGCGTCATAAGCTGTTCGCGTTATCCATGTGGTATTGTGACAAGATCACAGTTCAATCGCATCATTTGCTGGCCCATTATGGTGATAGCCTGCGTTCGTTGGAGCTGGGCATCGGTTCGCATCTGCTGCAGTATGCAGAGCCCAATGAAAGGGAACCAGTGGACTTTCAATTGACCTGCCCACATTTGCGACGGCTGGTGCTCAATGGCGTTGTCATGCATCATCGGTTGCAGTTTGCACATTTGCAAGACCTGAGCCATTTGGATCTCACATCCTGCATGCTGGCCAACTTTAGTTTGCAGGCACTTGGCATGTTGCCCAATCTGCATACGCTCATTTTATTCAATGTATGGCCAATTGCGAATCAATTGCATGCGATCTGCTGCTTGCGACGCCTCACCACTTTGGACATTTCAATATCTGGGCCGGGCAACGGGCATGGCACATATGATCTGCCTGATCAAACTCTGGTGATGCTCATGGATAATCTACGACATTTGACACATCTCGATATTTCGGGCACGAATTTAGCTGGCAATGGCGTGGCCACCAAGGAGTCGACCAATTCAAATGCAAAGACAGACCAAAACTTTGGACCCACCGATATACCTGGTCTAGCGTCACGTACCCAGCGACCGCTTCAGTTTCTTGGCCTTTATCATACGGCACACTGGGCGTGCAAACGCCACGACATACCCGCCCTGGAGGTGGCCGGCGATGCCAACGAGCAGCAGATACTGACAGCAGCACGCTATTACCACGACAGACCAGTCCTTTTGACAAGGGTAAAAAAAAATCGTAACGTCTTAGACTGTCTAATTCAATTTCTTTTGACCTCCCTCATCAGGTTCTCAATGATCTATATCATCTGTTTCGCTTTGAGAACTGCAAGGACATACACACAGCTCTGGATGTTGTGCTCTGTGCAATGGACAGACATTTGAAGTTCAAACACATGCAAATATCGGGCAGGTTTGTGCCGGAATGAATCCACGCTAAAATCTATTTGAAATTAAATATGAATACTAATTTCTTATAGCGCTACACTTTTCTACATTGTGAAAGGACGTGATCGTTCCAAGTTTGGCACGCTGCTGCGCAACCATATTATACGTACCCTGCTGAATGGTATGGAGATGCATCTGACGGATGATATCATGTTGCGTAATGGCTATCTAACGCTGACACAGTTCCATATGCCAGTCGATGTGGTAAGAGCTTAAGCGCTCAGCTCTTATGATGTTTAAACCTACGTTAATTAATGTTACTGCATTTGAAAAAAAATAGCTGTTCGAGTATGAACGCCTCATTAAGATACTGTTGCATGGTGTGTCCAAGACAGAGCAGGAAGGCTTCGTGCAGCGCATTGCTATCTATCTGCTCAACACGCTCGCCTGCCAAGTGGATGGCAGACAGAAACTATTTCTCGGCGAGCTGGGCGTGGTCAGCGTAAGCTTGTCTACAACAAATAATTATATAAAATCGATAACTATTCATATATGATATTTTCTAATTATAGACAATGTTGACACTCATCAAGGATCGTCTGACGCGCTCAGTTTTCGATGATGTGATGGAGGTGGCGTGGTCGACCATGTGGAATGTAACCGATGAGACTGCTATTAATTGTAAGAGATTTCTGGACGGACGTGGCATGGAGTATTTCATTAAGTGTTTAAATGTGAGCTTTTTAATATTTCAATTGATACTCAATTTAACGAATTCCTAAAACATTTTTCATATACTTCCGTGATGGTCCGCTGCAGACATTTCCCGATCGTGATGAGCTTCTGCGGAACATGATGGGACTCTTAGGCAATGTGGCTGAAGTTAAATGGCTTCGACCCAAACTAATGACACAGGAGTTTATCGAGGTGTTTGTGCGCCTGCTTGATTCATTAAGCGATGGCATAGAGGTGAGTCCCCATGGAGGAAGACTACTCAGTGGAAATCCTAACGGAATCTATTTCCAGGTCAGTTACAATGCGGCTGGAGTGTTGGCGCATATTGCATCCGATGGCCCTGAAGCGTGGATCATTAAATCACCAACACGACAATATGTTCTGGAACGTATGGTGGCCGCCATACAGCGTTGGAACATTAAGAGCGAGCGCAATATAAACTATCGAAGCTTTGAGCCAATTTTAAGTCTGGTACGCTGCTACGAAACGCCCGAATGCCAACATTGGGCTGTCTGGGCGCTAGCTAATCTAACACAGGTAAGCAGTAAGGAATTTCTTCAATGAACACCAGACTGATAACTGATGCCTTTATGATTTCTATGCGCCATATTCTCGTTAGGTCTATCCGGATAAATATTGCCAGCTGGTGGAACAGGAGAATGGTATACAAATATTGAACGAACTGATAGAACACGAAAGTACATATTGGGAGATAAAGCGTATCGCTCATATGGTCATTACACAATGCGATCTGGGCATGGGGCAAATGACGAGATAAACCATAGAAGTGGTACCTCCCAATTACCGAATGACCAGAAATTGTTGTAACGTTTGTGTTTTGAGGCAAAAACAAGTGTTATCGTTCAGATTCTTCCTATATTTTTATGTTTAATTGAAGAATGAAAAAAAACAAAACAAAAAGCAAAAGCAAAGGAAAAACACAAAACGAAACAAAGAGATCATATAAAAAAAAGGAAAATATGGGAGTAAAATAACATCGTATGTTTATCGAATACTTAGGTAAAAGAAAAAAACGATAAGAAACTAATAATATAATTATTTATGATATATTACTGTATATCATGTTGTAAGCAAGAGAGCGATTTTTTTAAATTTGAGATTAAGGTCCTGTCGGAAAATTGTAAATATTGTTAACGGAAAGAAAGGAAGGAAGAAAGAAAAGGCAAAGGATGTAGCTGCATATTAAATGGAACCCAATTCAATAATCCCCATGCAAAAGAAGCCTTTCATATATATATATACATAATTATATACATATAAATGTATACCGTTATCCAAATATATTCTTTGTGTGGGTATTTAGCTATCGATGTTTCTCCTTGAATTGCGAGCGAATGTATTTTTTTTTTATTTTTATTATTATTATTTAAGAGTTTAAAAAGAAAGAAAAAAACGTAGCTTAAGCTGTATGCAAAACCGATTAACTTGTCCGCTTTGTGTTCAATGGAAATGTTGCGATTAGTTCCTTTCAACAATAATTTTTTTCTGTTTTTTGCATGTTTATGCGATTCTTCATAATATGCTTAAAAGCCTAGGTTAATTAAATGTATATATGTATGCATACAAAGGAGTGTTTCATTGTCCACATGGCGGAAATTTCATTTACTTTCTTTTTTCCTCGCAATGAGTATCAACTCTCAAATATGTGCTCCTCTGGGATTTGCAAAAGCTCTAACAGCTTCTCGTATTTGTGTATGTGTTACGTGTGCGTGTACGCGTGCTTGTGCTTGTGAGTGCAAATTGCTGCAGTCTGCAATTATTCTACTGCTTTATAATTGCGTTACAGGGTTGCTGGCGCAGTGGAAGAACGGAACCTCTTGCTGTTGCTGAGCTATGAAATGCCAATGAGTTGAAAAGCGAACGTGTGGCGCATGTGCATTGCAGTTAATGCTAAGCAACCCCACTCACTCACACACACACACACACACACACAGTGACCCGCATATCCACAACAACACAGAGAGCGAGAGAGTGCGAGCGAGCTACCCACATCCACCCACCCAGCAACCCTTCACATATGCCGTTCGCTCTCTGCTCCCACAAACTTCGTGTCTGCCAGTTGACATTTTGCCGCCCGGCCGTGCATTCGTTTTGTTTTGTTGTTGCGTGGCAAATCACAAACACACAAAAACTTAAATCACAATAAACGGTATTAAAATGTTATAACAAAGACGACTTTCTTATTGTGTGTTCGCCAATTCAATTTGTTTATTGCTAAACGCGGTCTCGCCCTCTATTCAACGCAATTCATAAGTTTAAGTTGAACAAAGTCAACAACGGTAAAAGAAGAAAACAAAAGGCATAACAAAACGTCGAAAACGGATTCTGCGCAGTTCGTCGCATGGCAACGGAAGTGTTCGAAGTGTGAGTAAAGAAGAATAAGAGTGGGAAAAATAACAACAACATGAAAATGCATTCACGTGTTTTGCCCAGTGTGCCGGCTCTCTAAGCTTAATAGAGCACTAACTTCCGTTACAGCAGCTGGACAGATCAATAACCTTGCAAAAAAAAAGTAGGAAAAGAATAACAGAGGGTCAGCTCCGGTTGCCATTGACAACACAAAATGCAACGTTCAACAACAAATAAATAAAAAAAGTTAGCTGTATTCCGGGCATGAAATAGACCAAGGTATTGAGAACCGTTTTTAGCCTATGATTAAAACGGAATTTTACTTAATCTAGCCCTCTTCAAAGCGACTGCAGCAATTCCAAAACACGTCGAATTGCAGCGAAAGAAGTTTGCAGGGCGAAATAAAACACAAAAATCGCTTGTCTCCACCGTGGTTCGAACCGCAACCCTGAAGGTGAGCAAAGAGAAAAGACGATGTGAGTCTTACTCGCGCTTGAATGTTGCAGTCGAACGAGCTCGACCAAAACAACGTCAGATTTACTCGTTGCTTTTTGACATTTGAATTTAACATTAGTCTGCAAAGCTTTCCGCCGTTGAAGCTTTTACTGCGCTTTTCTAATTTTAAATAAGGTCCAAAAGTTATTGAGGGTTTATTCAAAACTGGAAAAGTACATATTTATCTCAAAATACTTCCTTTTGAAATTCTAATAAGACCAATCTTAACCGATAATCCATCAGTTGGCTCGCCTTCGATGTGTTGACCTTAAAAATAATGAAAAAAATATGTGGGCTCTTGTCTTGAATAACAGTCGCATTCACTGTTAAATACTATTGAGGATCTCAACCTATTGACGTTCTTAGACAATCCTGGATCTCATAACGGACTACAGTGGAAATGTGGCCCGGTTCCGAGCGAGGCAGCTCGCGGGCCCTGGAGTTGCCCACCAGCCAACAGAATGCGGGCGGTAGTAGTCAGCAGGAGACGTTGGCGGACATTGAGCACATATCGACCATCGCCGGTTCATTGGCCTCGATTGGCACCATATCGCACACACAGATGCGCTATGTGAGTGTCCCTACTGATATGAGAGTCCCCTTAAGCTAGCCAGGCTAATTAACTTTCTTTTTTTTTTTTTTGCAAGCAGTGCACAAACGATGCCGGGTATGATACGGAACACACCTCACTCAACTCCGACTTCGATGAGGCGGAGCTGCGCAGAGAGCTGCTCAGAGATGTGAGTTCATTGTAACGATACACTCAGAGAAACTGGCTGCCACTTAATTAAAAAAAGAAACACTAACATACATCTAAAAGAAATTGGTTTCCGCTTTCTCTGAATGTACTGCTTTGACCTTGAACAATTATCTCTAGCTTTATTTTTTTCTTCTCTTACTCTTTTCCCGCCCGCAGAAATGGAAGCTTCTGTTCGATATGGTAAGTGAAAATCCCTAGATATTGCAAGGAAACTTAATATTCATATGTATTTACTGCCTTCCAGTTCGATCCGGAGGGCTTTGGCGAAATATCCGTTAGCGAATTTCTGATCGCGCTGAGATCTCCCGAATTTCTATCCCAAGTGCCTATGAACAAGCGTGAACTGTTGCTGGAGCGTGCTAAGAAGGCTCAATTGCCAAACGGGCCGGGCTACGTAACGTTCCAGGACTTTGTCAATGTGGTAAGTGCATCTAAATCGAATTGCCATGTGCCATACGCCTCCGTTGCTACAGTTGCCATTTCTGTTGCATGCGTTCTCCCCGTGCTGCACGAAATAAACAACGGGATTTTGAGTGCAAACACAGGTGCATGTCCCATTTGCTGGGGCGGCCAAAGTGTAGGCTCGTGTTCAAACAGAACACGGAGCTACGACGATGGTGTCCAGCACACGGACGGTCCTTGCGGCTAAAACTACTTTTTAGTTATACCCTGTTCGGTCACTTAGCGTGACGGGGTATACTGGACCTCTAAAGATATAGTTGATATAGCCTCTGATTTATATATGCGGTTACTCTAGCGTGATAGTCCTCTGTCCTCTTCTTTATTAGATCAGAAGACGTCCCCTTAGTTGGCTTGGATGTACAACTGCTGACAGAGTATCCTATAGTCGTTGCCATCCGCCAGGCAATCGCCCGACCGTTGTTTGCACTGTGGCAAATGCAAAAAGTCCATTCGCACTAGCCAAATAAATGCAGCAGTGTCCTGGCCAGGACACGTCCATCTCTGGCGGTTGGATTTGTGTTTACCATTGGCTGTAGTTGTAGTCTCAGGCGCAGGGATTACGGCCCGAACAGTGCTCGTACTTTGGCAGTTCTTGCCTTCACCGCAAATCAAACGTTCCATTTCTTTTTTTTCTTGCTCCTGGCTAAGGATACGTTCTGAGTAGTTGGGAGAGATTTCTTTTTAGTTCGCCTCTCGCTGTTTGCTAGTGCCATTGTCAATTCCATTGCAATTTGATTGATTCTACGCTTGATTGGAACGCACACACCTCTACACACACACACACATGCACACATACACACGCACATGCATAATGAATGTCAAGTGTGTTTTGGCTTCGTCTTGCTTTTCAATTGTTTGCTAAGGAGTCCTCAAAGTCATGAATTAGCCAGGCCCATCACAAAGCCTTTATTTACCCTTGTGTGTATCTCTCTCTCTCTCTCTCTCTGTCTCACTCTAACTCCCGCACACACTAGCTGCTTCTGTGTGTTTGTGCCTAACGGTAATTGTCAATAGCTCAGCTCAAGCGTCTGTCATTTTGGCCAACCTCAGAGCCTCACAATCGGCCATTGATGACATCTGTATTCTGGTATTACCTCCTGTTAATAGACCGCATTAGGCTTGAGGTCTATTTGTATATCCTTCGAAAAAAACATACGAAAATAGATTGTTTGCCTTAAGGTATCGGCATGAAACAGGTAGTAGGACATTTGTCACGAAATGCTATTTACGAGAGCCACGAAGGGCTGGCAAATTGGAAAAGTTGGAAAAGGGAATTTGTAAAACAAGAACTAACTGCAATAGCATTTAGATAGATCGATTGCTTCACTCATTTTTGAGGTTAGGCACGAAAAGTGTGGCCAGCTCTTAGAGTTTAAAATTGGTCAAAAGTAAACGGTTTCAAGCACTTCAAGTTTAGTTCTTGTCGTAATTACATTTAGAGGTTAGGTTGAGCGGGTAATTCAGCTGCTCCATAAATATAAAAATATCGATTCTGTTCATATTGATTGTCCGCCCTGCATAGCTCTGCTGCTCCATCGCGGCAATCGCACTGCAATCTTTGGCATCTCATTGAGATCCTGTCGATGGCTAGGTGTAAAAAAACTCCAATCTGAGATGCAATCTGTTATCAGAGCCATACGATCTGCAGCCTCATCATAGGCAACGACATACTACACAACATTTTTCCACTTAATTATAAATTTCAATGATTGGACAGAGGGTTGATTCGATGAGGGCGTCAGGCGTTGAGAGGGCGTCGGCCGTCGGCCGATCGACCATATGGGCGCTGTGGGCAAGTCCTTGTTTGGGTCGTTCGATGCTTGAATTAAAGCAGGAATGCCGCTACCAGACCAGCCAGGAGATGCATGTGCCATGCATAATGCAAACGGCGTGGAAGCGACGCCGTTGCCGATGCCAATGTAGATGCGGAGATGAAGAAATGGAGATGGAGATGGCGATGGCGATGGCGATGGCGATGACGATGACGATGGCGATGGTGAGGGCCATGCCGACATCGATACAATGAAGATTGCCCGATGATTGCTGAATTTTTAACAAAAGCTCGCACGTGACAAATCCTTTTATGGAAGCGCAGAAGCTACAGCCGGTCCAGGAGACGGCGCCGGGTGCATCCAAACGTTTTGCAACGAGGGGCAAACGTGTTGAACGTTATGACAACTCCAGGCACGAGGCTGTCGGCCGTCGGCTAACGTCTGTCTACCGTCCTCCGTCGATCAACAGCCGTACATCTGGTCAGGGCACACACACATCGACGCACTCAGCAGGCGACGCCAGAACCAGTAACAGATGCAGCTGTATCCAAGAATTTCAGGTGGTCAAAGCCGCAACGTTTCCACAACGAAGAATTGATGCTCTTCCTCAGCTGCTACGTTTTCCAAATAGACTTTGGCGTAGACTTATCTCGGTCTCTCCCTCCTTTCCCTTTCCGTTTGATCTTTGATCTATTGCTTCCTTAAGTTCTGCTTCCCCTTAATGCTCTTCAAGTAGTAGCTAGATGTGAATCATCTTTTCAAATAGATGTTTCCAGTTCTTACAGCTTTACTTTCTTCCAGTTCCTGATCCGATTAAGGCCATTGGAAATGTTCCCGCGATTCGGTTTATATCTGAAATTTGTGATACTTCATTTAATGCGACTTCCTCGGAGTGATTCTTGGAGTATTGTTACCATGGTTTCCAATGGGTTCGAGCTTACCTTGAACCCTTCCAACTTACGGCTGGTGGGGCCCAGCCTTAAAATCCGTCTGGCTTATGAGATAGATGGAGCTCCTTGAGCTGCTCGCGAGCTCATCAAGCATTTGCGGCATGATCGTGTGTATATAATGATTTGCACACTTGCCATTTAGCTGGCTATCGAAAAGGTACATGTGTTTTAATTGCAGCCTGATCAGAAGGCAAAGAGCGAAAGAGATAGATATAGAGAGAAAAAAGAGGAGACGAAGCTGGAAGGAACGCTCCGTAGAATTCTTGCATTAATCAGAAAGTCAACGGAGCTGCCAAGCATTCGATCATAAACGAAAGCAATTGGCGACTCACGAGTCGCAAGTGGCGAGTGGCGAGCGGCGAGTCGCCTCCATTATCATAATCAGCGGACGCAGTGCGGCGGCGCAGTTGGCAGACGCCAAAAGCCTGAGCTTCAGCTGTAGCTGTAGAGCTGGCTGAACCTGTGCCGAGCACGCACCAAGAAATTCCAGCGGCTTGTATTGAATGGAGAATGGGAAATGGGGAATGTCTGACGTACGGAGGCAGACGGAATGCCAACTGGCCAGCTGCTGGGCCTGTCTGCTGCTCTCCGATCGGGTTTATTGAATAAACATTGAGCGAGCCACACGATGCCAACAACAGACAGGCGCTCCGAC
>JABVZY010000001.1:2679593-2691804 GCA_020883555.1 Drosophila nannoptera | reverse complement strand
CATGCCAAGAGCCAGACCCATTCGCCCAAGCGTCGCAACGGCCGAAAGACGCGTCAGGCCACAGCCGACGAACAGCAGCAGCAGCCACAGCAGCTGGACAGGCCGCGGAAGACGCTGCGCAAGGACCAGGAGCAGCAGGTGGTCGAGCAGCTGCAACGCATTGTGGCCGCTGGCGGCGGTGGCGATGATCCGCCGGAGGATCCAGCCAGAACGGCCGCACTGCTCGACAGCTCCGAGGATGAGGAGGAGGCCGCTGCGAAGTCGCAGCGTCGCGGCTGGGCCTGGCGCATCGCCAGAGCCGCTGTGCCCATGCAGTTGGCCCTGTTCACGTTCTTCTGTGCTGCGTGCATGATGCAGCCGAATTGCTGTGACAATCTGAACAATCTGTCCATGAGTTTTACGCCACAGTTGCGCTATATCCGCGGCCCGCCCCCGATTTGAGCGATTCCCGGTCGCGTCTTTTCTGTAGGCAACAAAAAACAATTTACTTAAGGCGATTATCGTTAAGCAATCTAACAGCCAGTTAGGTGCCAGCGGGCTACATATATATACACACATACATACATACGCATATGAGTATATATAAATTTGCTAATATAAAATATATAGCAATATGGTAGATCCCGATATGCGGCCGACCTCGAAATGGAGAGCCGACAGCAATGAGGCGGCCCCGGCGCGTTTCGCGCGCGTTTCGTGCGCGTCTTTTGGGCGCGAGTTGAACGCGTCCCTTTGAAGCAATTTACATACTTAGATTTCGATGTGTTTGTTTTTGTCTTTTAATGCAACGTAGGAGGCGGCACTTAGTTTCTTCATTTTAAATGTTTAAATGCAGTGGAATACAACGCGAGTTATACTTAAGATATATGTCTAGATTTTGATTTGATGGATCGTTTCGTAATTATCTTAAGTCTTCGATTGCGGTTCTTGGATGCAACCTTTGTTTATTTTTATACGAAGCAGCGTTTAAAATTAAGTGCAGCAAAAAAAAAAAAACAAAAAAAAAACAACTTTAAGCTCAACTATAGCAAGTAGAGGAAAGCGGAACAACATCAGAAGAATGAAAATGAATAGGAGGAGGAGGAGGATGAGGAGAATGAGAAGCAGAAGCAGATGATCAAGCAAAAAAATGAGATGAGCCGATGAGATCACAGTTCAACGAGAACATAGACAAGAGGACATTCGTAAAGTACTTAGAAAAAGATACGGGAATGGCATAAATCACGCGCCGAGATATCGTTTATAAGCTATGACGAACTCCAGTTACTAGCAATATACTTACAATTTTTAATACAAGTCGATTTCGACTTGGGGAATTTGGTTCACTTTTCTGTTTGTAAAACACGTCAAGTGCCTGCAAGGACTCCCTGCACAACGAAAGCGCTCAGCCAAGCAGACGCCGAGAGCGAGCAGCTGAGAAACTGAGAAAGAATGCAAAAAGGATTCTCTTGCGAGAAAGCGCATATCGAGAGCAGACGGCTATACATAGCACACAGAAGCTAAAGCCGGCCAACGTAATGGGAGAACCAGATGAAACAGAGAGAGAGAAAGAAGAAAGAAGAGAGAAGGTTTCTATTTTTATATGCAATGAAGTTTATGGAACAGCTCGAGCATGGAAAGCACTTTTTGGTCCACCTAGAGCTCTATATATGTAATCAGTTTTACGTCTATTATATTAATAGGATAAATTCTAAAGGTGGAAAAATATCTAGCCACAACTTGGGAACAGATCATTTTTTTTTTTTGTACTTTTTTTTTGTGTTTTAATTTGTATCTAAAGCTGGTCGCAGTAGATCCTGTCCAGCTCGTAGGCTATGTTTAGCTTATACTCTGCATTCGGCAACACTAATTAACCATAAATTATAATGTATCTGTAAGATTTTTTTTCATGGCAAAAAAAAGAAAAAAATATTCAAAAAAAAAAACTATATGAAAAGCAAAAATAAAAAGTATTAAGGAGCAGAAAACACGTTTTCTCATTTTCCATTGAACCGTTTGAAAACGGTGCCCAAAACGAAGCCTTGCACAGGACGAATGCACTACTCGCAATTCCTCTAGCAACAATATGAGAAAAGTAATCGGCAGCTCTTATGCGTTTTGTGTAGCATACTTTCAGGTGCTTCAAATAAACGAGGGTTAAACTGAACCAAATTTGCTTTTTTTCCTTGAAATATCCTTGCGCAGGATGTAGCTAATAGTTGGCTTAGCATCGACATGACCTCTATGATCGATTGGCATCGACAGATTATTGTGTGTGATTGTGGTTCTGGGCCGGCCTGGCCGAGCAAAATATCGACCAAAAATCACAAAATCCTTGATATCTCCGGAAGGCGCAGGACGATTTCGATGTGCTTTGGCAGGATGATGGCCCTTGTCAGCCTGCATCGTTTGGCACATGACTCAGCAGAATGCGCAAGGATACGGCCGAGATATTTACGTTTTTCTCTGTAGAGAAATGTCCTTTTTACTCGGCCGTTTTAAGGACTTTTGTCCTTTTTATTGCATTTTCGTGATTTAGCCGGTAGTCTCTATCTGTGGAGTAAATTTCATCAGGATAGTCCTTCAAATAACCGAGAAAAGGACGATTTTGTGATTTTTGGTAAATTTTTCGACCATCCCCCTTGCAAAATTTTCAAGGCGGAAAAATAACTCTAACTCAGCGAAATCCTTGCGCAGGATGAAGAGTCAAGGCATTCCGGGTTCACTAGGACCTCCGCCAACATTCTTCATCAAAATATTAGGGGGTAATCTAAGGATGCAGGACTTGGGTAATTTTTTGCCGTCGACGCTGACTTGCAATATGACGACATAATACTCAAATGGTTACGCTCCCAGCTGTTATACTCAAATGGTTACGATCTCAGCACATTCTCCTGTTAATAACATAATACTCAAAAGGTTAGATCTCTGCTCTCCTGTTAATAACATAATACGTTTTCTGTTAGCTCTGCTGTTATTAACGTAATACTCAAATGACTGGCCTCTCTGTTAACATTAACTTTGGATAAGCGTAACAGCTATATGAATGTTAAAGTCTGCCTGCCGGATTCCTTGCTTATTATTATTATTATTATTATAAATCATGTAGCCCTTTTTTGAATTAAGTTGTTTTTAAGATGCATACATATTATTTATTAATAGGTATTTTTATATATATATTTGCATTGCAATTGTTCGTGTTTGTATTGATTAGTTCGTAGTTCAAATGGATAGTTAGTGCAAAGCATTATAGAAGTACGATAAATAAAATATTGATTTGCCCTCGTGGCAGCTTTATATGGTAACGTTGGACCTATTTACGGGTTCACATCAATATTATTTAAAAATATAAGTCACCTAATTAAAATACAACTCGCATGAATATTGAAGCCCGGAAACAATATTTACTTCAATTTCTGAGAACTAATTAAATTTTTCCAAAACGCATTAAAACTCTTAAGAAAAAAAACAATGCTTAAGTTCTTTTTTAACAGATTTCTCGACTATGAAAAGCAAGGCTTGTATTTATAGGAGGGCTTTCGCAATGGAAAAGGCACGACCGTGTTTGTGTGTGCAATATGGCTCTTCGCGTTAATTGTCACTTTCAACTGATTTCCTGATCTAAACATTTCAAGTTGTATACCAATACGGGGATTTGCATTAACTATGTGTTTGCAGCATTGATGCATTGTGTAAAACAAAGCTATAACGTAATAACTAAAGAATGCACATAAAAGTACAACAAAATCCATTTCTATTTACAGCTCTTAAAGTGGATGCGATAGAATTCATAATACATAAAGCTACCAACATATATTTAATTTTTCTTTTTATATACCGATTGAAGTTTGATAGTCTTAATTAAAAAAAAAAATAAATGTTTTTACTAATTGCTGGCTCACAAAATGCGAATAAGACGACGACATAAACATTAAAAGTAAAAAACTTGTAATTGTGAGTATGGTAAACATATATATTTAGTTCATCAACTATGTGTATTTATGTAAAAGTAAAATTTGTAATAAACTGCAGTTAGATACGCGCGAACACACATTTTCAAATGCAAATGTATGCATATATAGATAAGGTAAGGTCTCAATATTTATTCTGGCATCATACACGATCCAACAATCCTATGATCTTAGGATCAATATTCATGTTAAGTTTATCGGTTTTAGTTTAATACTTAAGTACTTAATTGGCTGGCAAAACATATCATTAAAGAAATAAAAATACTTTTGCAAATGTTTATGCTGACGACCTACACACTATGTTGGCAAATACAATACATTTGTAATTACATAAGATCGAGATATATAATGCTATGCTATGCACTAAGCTTTAAATTGCACAAGGTGATAGCTTTTAAGAACGAAATACATGACACATTTATAAAGCTGCGCCTTTTGCCTTAAGTATTACATATCTGTTATATCATTTTAAAAAATTAATGTGTTTTTGTCGATTAACATTTATAATTTAATCAAAGCAGCTGAGAATGGCCGCCCTTAGTCTGTTCGGAAAGTATGTTATGTACGCTAGTTCTTTCTAAACTCAGCTTCAATTCTTAGACTTTATTTCAATCGTTTATAATTTGTCTCATCTGTTCTTATTATTGCATCGAAGTTTTATCGCTTTTTCCTAAAAATATTTCACAAAAATCAGTCAGTCCAACGCTTTCTCTTGGTTTAGCTGTATTATAATTAATAATATTTTATTTATTCTTTTTGAATAACTTAATGCTTTCTTCTTTCGTATTTGTTTTTCTGGGTTTCAATTATAAAGATTACGATGCTTTCCTTTTGAGCGCTTATTCCAACCCTTACTACGACTTGCCTTCTGTGATTTCATTGTTTATTTTATAGAATATATATATATATTTATATATATATACTACATATATGTCTACGATGAAATAATTGTAATAAGTTAAAATTTAGTACATA
Organism: Drosophila nannoptera; assembly: GCA_020883555.1. Lineage (NCBI taxonomy): Eukaryota > Metazoa > Arthropoda > Insecta > Diptera > Drosophilidae > Drosophila > Drosophila nannoptera. Next base: position 2,686,879 of record JABVZY010000001.1, on the reverse strand, counting down.
TCATAGATGTGGGTGATTTAAAAATAATTAATGGTATTCCTTTATGTTAATAGATAAGGAGAATCTCTACTACATACTTGTTTATACGTATTATATTTCTATGAATATAAATTAATCGCTTTTTGTGTATGGTATGCATAGATGTTGTGAGTGCTTAGTATGCATATATGGTATAGTTTTTGGCTACTTTTTCTTACTATCTATAATTCAACTACTTTTTCTTTGCGGCCTTCTTTTCGGCCTTACGTATGGCTTTTTCGCGTTCACGGCGCTCTCGCTCCATGTCTTTGCGTTCCTTTTCGATGCTTGCCTTTAAGTCCTTTAGTCGTTTTTTCAATCGGTTCTTATCATCACCGCAGACGCCTAACGTTTTAAAATCCTTTGAGTCAAGGGTGAGTAAAGCTCCGCCTTCCACGTTATGCTCCTTGAATACAGGTATATAGCGTTCCAGCTCAATACCCATCAGCCAATGGCCCACCTGCACAGGAATAGAATTTTCAAATAAACGCGTTTCCAAAAACTTGTACAATGATCGACTTTTACCTGCTCTTTCGTCCATTCGTGAACCGGGCCGCCTTTATAATTGTAGCAAGCAGCGGCCGCTTTTCGGTCGGAAAAACTAGAACTAGAGCCGGATAGATCCAAGGTCCGGCTAGGTGAATATCCCGGCGAGGAGCAGCCAGAGGACATGCTGGTCGGTGACGGCGGACCTGTGGCATGTGCTGATTGTGTTAGCTGATGTTGTTGTTGCTGTTGCTGTTGCCATGGAACTGTGCCGGGCGGGGAAAGCGATTGCGGTACAACTTGTTTTACTACGGTCAATTAATTAGGTGTTATTGTTGAGAGAGTTAGTTGCACGAGGGCAAAGAGAAGAGAAAGAGAGATAAGAGCAAATAGATTATTCGTTATTATGAAAATGATGCCAGTGGTACGCATCTTATTAATGGAAAGATAGAAGAGTATACGAAATGTGGATGGCTAGAACAGTACGGATAACACTATGATAGGGTATTCAATATAATAGCAGTTAGTAGTTTGGTATATGCAACAACGAACACAGATAATATGAACACACAATTTGCTGGCTCTTGCAGAGGTCGATTTTGATAACGGGCAAGAGAAATTCTGTTAGTTTTAGAGGATAATTAATAGAACCTTTTCTACAGATCAGAATCAATTTTTGTTTCTGTTTTTTCAAATCTTTATTTTTCACCTTTTGGCTGTGCCTCATTAACCGCCTGACGAATTTCATTGATGAGAGTCTTACAGTTGATCGCCGCGGCACTTTGGTTCTTGTTGATCTCCGTATAATCGTCACTCGAATGGCGCGACGAACCGTCACCGAGGCGCCTGCAAAATTACAAAGGTATAACATTTGTTTGTGTATAACGCTTTGTGTGGTTTATTTGGTGGCGTATGTGTGCGTGTGTGTGTGTGTGTGTCCAATAACCCACCTCTCACGATCGGACAATGCTTGATTTAGCTGCTCAGTGAAGTTCGATCCCGGCAGCTTACTGCCATTGCTTGCCACGCGCCGCCGACTAGGATACATCCAGTTCTCGCCTTGATCGTTCTCGGCTAGCTTATCATTAGATCCTACTATTGAGTCGTATGAGCTATTGAGATCCCGATTGCAAGCGGTTCCAAACGTAGTCATGCTGCCGCGATGGAAATCGTTCAAACCGCTTCCAGTATCCGCTGGCGATCCCAGCGAGCTTTTAAACAAACTGGATGTCTGCTGTTGTTGCTGTTGCTGATGCTGCTGCTGCTTGCTCGGATCCTTGTGGACCTGCGCGTAAAGCTGATTGATTTGCGCCTCCCGCGCCGTCGACTGATTCGATGAGCTGGACGAAGCCGACGAGGTCGAGTTGAGCAAGATGGCCGTGGTAGTGCCTATGTGTCCGTTCGATGCTGAAAGATTGCCACTACTAATGGCCACATTTGTGGCAGGCAGATGGCTCTGCAGTAAGTTGTTGACGTTGGCCAGCAGATGCGTATTGCCGTTCGATAAGTTGATGCTCTCGAGACTCATTGGGGCACTCGTTCCCAAAATGTGTGCAGTCGGCTCTTGGTCCGCCTCCTCCTCCTCCTCACTGTCGTCCAAAGTGCAATCCGAACTGCGGCTATTGCTTCTGCTCCGCTTATACAAGTTCCCATTCACGAGCAATTCGTTCGTTCCATTTGTATTGCTGCTGCTGCCGTTGGAGACGTTCGACGATGGCAGCTGACGATTGGCTAGACCACCACGGGAGGCTTTTGTTTAGATTTTTGATTCGATGCGGTTTTTTTTTGTTTTTTTGTTTTTTTTTTTTTTGCATTTTCAAAGTTATTTCATGTATACATGTGTGGAATGTAATATTCAAAAAGTGCAGCAAAATTTTTAAACAAATCAACAATCATGTCAAATCACAAATTAAATTAATTAAACGGACCAATATGCACAATGTACAAATAGAGTGTGTGTATGTGTGCGTGTGTGTGTGTGAGTGTTTGAGAGAGGAAGAAAAATATATAAAACAAAACATTTAGCAGAAAGACAAAGCGCATGATGTTGCATTGAAGGATAATACCAAAACCTAATCACAACTATTCACACACAACGAAAACAAAAACGAATTGATGAAATGCGAGTGAAGATGATAAAAAAAATAAAACTAACAATTCATTTTCCCGTTACTCACCCAACTCGATTTTGGTCTTGTTGGCAGAGCTGTCCAAGAGCTCATGCTTTGGCACGGCCGCATCAAGTTCATCCTTAACGGGAACTTTTCGTTCAACGGTTGCGGTTTTAACACCGTCCCCGTCGGGAGAGAGATCAGAGATTTCGGTATCCGACAATTCCGTTTCCAACTTATGGAAGAGGGGCTTTGGAGGGGTTTTACGTAACATTTGTGGCGTCAGCTTCAACGTGGCACTGTCGTATGGCAAACCAACTGGGAATCCAGCCTTCCGCTGAGTCTCCTGAAGCTCGTGCTCCAAATTGATGACACGATCCTTCAGTTTCTTGACCAATGCATTATATTCGGTGTCCTTCTCCTGCAGCAGCTGCTGATAGAACTCTTCGCGATGGCACATGTCCAGCTCCCGCTGCTGATACTCGCGAACCAATCGCTTCGCCTTGTTGTACTTCTTGTCCAAGGCCATATACTGCGACTGCGATTGCTGCAGCATATTTTGCAGATTGGCCGCCTCCTTCCTAATGTTTCCGAGCTCTCGCTCGCTTTGCCGCAATCGTTCGCTGAGCAGTTCATTCTCGTTGCCCGTTGTCTCCAGCTTCACCAACTAAGAATAGATGTGGAGAAAAATGCGAGATTAGTTTTATTTGCGTACTTTATAATCGGCAATGGCATGACAACTGACAATTAAGCTAGTAAAAGGAACAAAAAAATTTAATAACAAACCTTGCGCTTAAGATTCTGAATAATTTCTTCCTTAACCATGCAACCCATTTCGCTCTGGATACGACAAAAAAAAAATTAAATGAAACAATAAATTAAATAAAAGAATACATAATACAACAACTAGATTTTTGCTCTTCGCAGTTGACAGTAAAAAAACCAAAGAGCTCTATTTATCTCCAGAAGAATTCTAATTGGAGTACCAATGGAATAAGAAAATACTTTGTGTATGAAAGATATACACACATACAAATGAAATCCGATAATATTTATAATAAACTAAAAGCAATGGCGATATATGGATTTTTCGGATTTTTCAATATTATTTAACCAATTACCGCTTTATGCTGTGTTTCAAATTCCACGAGGTACAAACCAAATTTGAAATTCGGCAAAAGGAGAGAAAAGAAAATCGATTTTAGCGAAACTTCAAATATATATATATATGTATATATAATTTGGACATGGATGGGGACACCGTACGGCACTTACCTCCTGCAAAAGTCGCTTCAGCGACTCAACCTCCTGTGAATGCGTGGCTTCGACTTCCATTGGATGCTCGACCTGGACTGGACTCGATGGTCCTTCGCAGACACTTGAATTGGCCGATACGGGTTGTGTAGAGTCTTCCGAATAGTCGAGCGTACGTCGCAAGTACTCCTCTTGTTGACTATCGATAAACACGTATGATAAATTCATTGAAATCATATTCATTTGAATCGCAGGACCAACCGTTTAATACGCTCCTCTTTCTCGCGATCCGCCTGCAGACTCAGACGTATAAGCTGGGCAACCTCTGAGTTTTCAGGATCACGTTCACGTCCGATCTGAAACTTGACCAAGCCAGATGTATTCCGCAACACAGATGCGGCGTAAGCTTGCGTAACGCCCACAAGGCTCTTGCCGTCAACTTCGATTATTTGATCATTGACCTATAATTAAACCAAACAGATTATAGACATATGATATACATTTGATGAGTGGAATGTATTTACTTGTATTCGTCCGTCCCGCGCGGCGGCACCGTTGTCTGTGATTGTTTTTACGAATATGCCGAGTTTTTCTAAGCCTGCGTCGGCTCCAACGCCCATGCCAATTATGCTGAGTCCTAGGCCCTCGGGACCTTTCATTAATTCAACTGGAAAAACGTGCATCTTCTCGACACGCTTCTCGAGCTCGTACTCGGCCGAGGCAGCCACTGGGTCAACATCTTCATTGCGGCGATCGTAATCCGTTACTGAGAAAGTTGAATAGACGTGAATTGGACCAGAGCTGAACCGCACCTTCGGGTTCTTTCGGACTGTGATGGGGGGATAAGAGCAGTCGTCGTCATCAAAGTCGAGCAGGCCTAATATAAAAGAGATTTCGAATTAATATTTTTGCATAGAATTGAACAGATTGCCAGAATAGTCTACCTGGTACTTCCATCCAAAAGTTGCCATCCTCAAAGTAATGCACTCCTGCCTCGACGAGAACCTCTTTGCTTCTCACCGGCGGATACTCTGGTATATAGTACTGGCTATCGTCCAGCTCAGTCAGACCCGTGCTTAGAACAGTCGAGCTCGTTGGCTGCTCCACATCGGCTAACGAATAGGTCGAGTTGTGCTTGCTCGATATTATGCTGTCGTCGATTGTGGTCGTCTGATTGAACGTAGCATCCGATTGCGTGGACTCCACGGACACAATTGATTCATGTAGAGACTCTCCAGTCACATATGTCTGATTCAAATCGGAATGTTTGGGCTCGGGATCTGCTTCCGCGTTATCGTAGCCATTCTCAAGTTCCGTTCGATTTGTCGTTGTTGTATTTATTAGCAGATTTTCCAGACTACGCTTTGGCGCTTCCAGGACATCGCGCAGCCACTCCGGCTCGTCGTCATCATGTCGTGCCGTGGACGCTGTGGCAGTTGAAGGAGTCGTTGTGGTTGTGGTTGTTGTGGTTGTATCTGTCTCTGTGCTATCCGTCTTAACGAATGTCACATTCAAAGAAGCTCCAGCGGGCGCGGCACTTCCAATGCCATCGTGCACGGCCTCCACGTCATCCGAATCGATTTCTTCGACAGCCTGCTGTTCTTCTTCTTCTCCTTCTTCTGCTTGCACTGCGTTTTCCTCTTTTCCAGCAACCACGTGGACAGCTTCAGTTTGGATATCCGTCTGGGACGGGTTGGCTTTTGCTTCGCTGGCAGGCTTCGCGTCCTCGATGAGATTCTTGATGCTGGTCGGTGATGTTGCGGTTGCAACAACCGCAGCAACAGCCACGCCCACGTTGGGCGATACGTTGAGTATCTGCTCAACTTCTTTGGCCTGCTCGTCGGACAGCAGCGACTGTTGTCTAATAACGGTAAACATATTAAAATATTCAAAAAAAAAATAAATAATCGAAAAGAATTCAAAATTTTGTATCTAAATAATTCACTTTGACAAGGCGGCAAAAGGCTACGAACCTGATTTTGTTCTCCAAAATGCTACGGCACGAGACGACAACATACATACAAACACATAGCAAAAGTGTACATGGCAAACAATGAAGAGAATCAACAACAACAAGTCAAGTACGGAAACAATGAAAGTCAAAATATGAAAGAGGCAATAAGAAAGGATTAATAATAGAATTCAACAATATATGGGCATACAAAACTAGAAAGTGGTTTACATACATCCAAACGTTATGATTAAATGGAAGCAGAGCAAATCAATTAAATATTTAATAACTATAATTTATGATCAAGCATTAGGCGCGATGAGAGATAATTAGCTTCCACATAAGAGAAATTCTAAGCAAATTTTAAACTGAAGTTCTCTAAGGCTATATATATATTATATTTATGTATTAGCTGCAAGCCCACAGATATGGATTATGTTATCCGGATTATGTATTATGTTTATGAGTTTTTTTTTTTTTTTTCAAATAATTTGTTAGTCTTTGCATTAACTCGCTCGCTCGCCCGTTTTCTTTTGTGTTCCTCTATCTCTATCTCTTCTCTTACTCTATCGCTCCCTCTCGTTCTTTTCCATGCAGTTACTAGCAAAATGTACTCAATAAATCTATATAAAATAAACAACTTTTACTATTAATTTACACCTCTATAGCCGAGGAAGTTGATTAATGTTTTATGACACGAAAATGAAGAGCACAAACTATATACAAGTCTTGACCAGGTGAACACATACCCAATAAATATTAATAAAACTGAAAAATCAAACCGATTGCAATTAACTATATTTTCTCCGTTCTTTTCGCAAATATTTTTCCTTTATTTCGGGGTACTTTATTTTGTTCTGGCCCAACAACAAGAGGCCAGCCTGCAGCCAGCCAGCGAGCGAATGGCGGCCATGTCATGGCCTTCTCTGAGTTACAGCCGCGAATGCTGCACGAGTGAAAGCGAAATTGATTTAAGGAAGGAAAGGAGTGGCTAAAACCAGAGAGAGCGAGCGAGAGAGAGGGAATGAGCCACTCACAGCAAAAGCCACTCAACAGAGAAAAGGCCAGCAAATTGAACTCATGCACGTGCACAGCTCTCTGCCCTTCGATGTGCGATTCATGAGTGGATTCAATTGAGTCCCTGTGAGTACTTTACCACTATTTTAATTAGAATACCAGAAGGTAGAACTAGCATGAGACTATTCACTGTTCAATGAGAAAGCGAAAAACGAAAGACAATGAGATTAAATTGTTGATAGAGGAAATAACGGAACATCAAGCAGTAGATAAATGTTAGTAGCAAGAGCCATTAAATAAGATGTTAATAACAGTAATAACAACAACATGCGCAGCTATAAGGAGCACGAAAGAGCATATATTATGGAAAGACTAACCTCGAACTCAATAATCGCTCAGCCTCGGCAGCTGTCATTGCATCTGGCAAGCTGTCGTCACGGGGCGGGCTT
>JABVZY010000001.1:2663508-2679494 GCA_020883555.1 Drosophila nannoptera | reverse complement strand
TTCACTTTGGTAATTTCATCGGCTATATTGTTGCTCAAGTGCTGCAGCAGATCCTCCTCGTCCTCGCCCGCACTGGTATCCGCATACTCCAGATCCTGAAGCTCAAAGGCAGCTCGCGCCGGCACAGCAGCTTGTGCCTGCTCGTTCGCAATCTCTGCGCACTCCACGGCCACTGGCTGGTCCTCCTCCTCGTCCTCTATGGTGAGCTCTTCATCGTGTGGATCTATGGACGCGATCGGGGCAATGCATTTCACGGGCACAGCACGAGCTGGCGAAATGGGGGGAGAGGAGGATTTCGTGCCGCATATCTCGCTTCCTTCGATGGTCTGCTGGTCGAATTGCTGGCCGCTGCTGCGTCGTATGGGCGAAACCACACCCACGGGCGGCGAATTGAAGGAGCTGCGATGAAGTGGCGATCCGTCCACGCTTGAAGCCGTCGGCGACTGCAGAATGGGTCGAGCTGGCGTCGCCATTTGTGAATCCTGCTGCTGCTCGGTCATGATGATTGCATACACTGTGCTCGAGTCCAGGGCGTGGCCGTTGGCGCCATGGAACTTACGCTGCATGTCGCTTACTTTGGCCGTCACGTAGAGCTCGGCCTCGGAGCTGCACACGTCATGGGATTCGCTGCCATCGGGATTCAGACGATAGCCGACATCAACATAGTTCAGACTGTGCGGCTGCTCCTGGTTGCACACGTCATACGACGACGACTGCTGCAGCTTGACGTTCTGCTCGCTTTCGGTTGCGCTCTCCTCCAGGCATCCCCCGTCATGGCTGGCCGTCGAAATGATGCTCGGCGGTCGCTGGCCCAGGCCGGCGGCGGGCATGCTGACAGTGATGCTGCTCCGCTTGTTGGCCGCACGCTGAGGCGACCCGTTGCTCGAGCTCGAGCCGGAATATGGATGTTGCTGCTGTTGTTGCACCGTCGGTTCGTTTACAGTTTTCTGGCCTGAAATATAAGAAGATGGGGCTTAACATCATCTCGCATTATGGATATATAGATAGATAGCAATATCTGCCGACATATAACCTCTCATTGGGACAGCAACTTGACCAAGTCATTGCGCATATTCACAAGCATACAAAGGCGCTCCTGCTTGAGATCTGCCCCCTTATAGTCCATGCAGACATTGTACTTGTGAAGTGCACAAAACTCCCGATATCGCCTCAACTCTAACTCTAGATACTCATCCGGCTTCTCCATGGGCTGACCCCGCAGTTCCCCATTGATTCTCTCCAGAAGATAGCCAATATTCTTGCGCACCTGCTCGGTTATCGGGCCATGGTCCTCAGCTGCGACCTGAGGCTCTAGTCTATTGCCACTCGTGTCTCTCGATTCCCCGACATTCCGGGGCAACAGAATCGGTTGAGATTTATTTGTGATCTCTTGTGCGGACCTATTAGATAAGAATTGTCGCACATTGCTGCCGCCGACGGAACGACCGCCCTGGTCGTACGATTGGTCCGGATTGGCCGACTGACGGCCAAAGCTATTTAGAGATCTGCTCATATTGAGAATCATGGGTCTGGACATTACATGGAAAGTATTCGAGGTGGCCACGGTGGAACAGCATGGGGCACGATCGGAGGCGTCTGTGAAGTCAATCCAAGTCAGTTCTTCCGGCGGAACCAGAGTGAAAACTCCCCGTAGACGCTTCTTATGCAGGCACACACTCAGATGGCTCATATAGACCTGTCGCAGGCGCAATTGGTGGATGTTCTGGCAGTCCCATGTGCATAATCTCGTATACCAATGCACCGCCAATTGGTAATCCGACGACTCGGTACAAAAGGACTCCTCCGGCTTGGGCGTTACGTTCAGCAGCATCCTAAAGTCGTGCTCCAGCATCTCCTTGATGTCGCCCTCCATTTCGTCATCGCTATCGGGCGCATGAAATCGACCCCAGCCCTGCTGTTTGCCATTCCTCTTCACGCTCGTTTGACTCATCTTTACCCTTTGACCCTTTCGCCGCTGCGACAGACCTGCAACTGTGCTGATGGAGATCCCGTGGCCATTCCAATGGAAAACTAACCAACTTACTATATTATATTATATTATTACAACACTTAATCACGATAATCCTTGAATTTTGCTATATAATTTTGAAAACTACAATTTTCGACTTTTATTACAAAATCTAAATTTTGACCAGAAATGCCTAGATGCCATTAACGCCCGACACGTTGCCAGTGGAAGTAGCCCTGTTCGAGTATAAAGCCAGCTATGCTTATGAAAATCCCAATGATCCACAAATAGAATGCCCCCTGCAGGATATCCAAAGTGAGGACGACACGCTTTTTGCGCCACTCTTCGCTGTCGGCTTCCTCATCCTGGAAATCGGTCTTCTCGTCCAGCTCCTCATAGAACATTTCCGACTGCCATGTGGCCCGACTGCGCTGCAGCACATCCATGCGAGCCCAGTACTCGAATAGACCGTGCTCATAGAAGGCGCTTATCATGGCCTGGAACTTGTAGCGAAACGGTGATCCAAGGGGCAGTATATAGGTGCCCGGTATCGACCTCAGATACTGTTTGACAATGTGATAGGTGGAACGTCCCACCTCGGGGTTATACGTGAGCGCCAGCAGCTCTTTCGCCTTATCCATTCGCATTACGAAAGCCGCCTTCTTGTTGCGTCGCCCCACGGCCAGCTCATACATATGACAGCTGTCCTGAAGCGGATGCACTCGCTGGCTCCTCACGAGCAGCTGGAAATGCCGTTCCGAGAGGGATAGCCGTACAGCTTCGAACATATTGTTAATGCCGTGTATGCGCAGGTTAAGTGTGGTCAGTTCATCCAGTTGGTTGATCTGCTCTTGGAAAGTCGGCTGGACGAAGCTGCTCTCCAGCTTGCCAAAGTAGACGGTCGTCAGAACGTAGCTGAATAGTATCCAGGCCATTAGGAAAATCCGTATCGAACTGATACCCGAGAAACGCTCCACCGGCTGGCCCAAATGGGTCTTGAAGAGAATCTCAAAATTCTCATACCAATAGACTTGAATCGCTGGCACTATTCCCCGTAGAATCCACTGGAGCAGGACAAAGAGGACAAGCGCCGTGAGGAAGTTAACCAAGAGCAGATGCCAGACGGAGCTGCGAAAGGCGGTCACAAAAATGCGATAGACAGGCTGCAGGCCCGCCGCTGGCACAACCAAAAAGATAAAGATTCGATTGTACGGATAAAGCTTCTCCACGTGCGGCGATATGCAGTCCAGGACAAAGCGCATATTCAAGCCGATGTGGGTGGAGCCGGTCACCAGGTCCCGGACGACACCCGTGAAACTGCCGTTGGGCAAGCACCGGCCGTAGGCCTCATTATCTTTGGGCGTGATATACCGTGCCGTGGCATTCAAGCGATCCGCTAGAAGTCGCGCCACATTCCCGTCGATCGCCTTGAAGCCAGCGGTCTCCACGGGCGTCAGGGGCAGGGCTCGCAGCGGATCCGTGAACATCGAGATGCGGAGCTCAAAGCCATGCAAGTTCTTCAATTTGTCCACGTAGTAGACATTATTCCCGTTAGGATAGGATACATTCGTCAGCTGCAGACCCTCATCTCCGAAGGGCTGAAAATCGTACACTCTGCGCGGCCGGGTGACGGCCAGCGCAAAGAGCAACTGCTTGCTCCAGCATCCTTCGAAGAGCTCCTTCAATTGCCGCTCCGTCGCCTCCGGCCACACAAATATATATTTGTGAAAGTGGCGACGGTGCTGCCGGCCATTCAACATGGCCACAATGCGGCGCACCAAGGGCCGGCCAGCTGCGCCGGCCGGAATGTGAAAGATATTAATGCTATTTGTCTCACGGATCGGCTCCAGCTCAAAGGCCTCCACGGTGCGCACGCAGCTGGGCAGCCTCGATGTGACGCAACGGTGCAGTTCCTGCTCCAATCTCAGAAAGGAAACACTTCTGGAGGCTGGGCAGCTGGCACAGCGATAGATGTACGTTATTTGGGCGGCCTCCGATTGGCTGATCCGACAGCTAATCTCCGCCAGATCCAGGATATCATCGCCCACTGCGAAGACAGTTGTAATTGTCGCCATTGCGACCAGAAGTCCCAGTGATACCCGCATTCTTTTCAAGACTGATTGCCTCGGCCTCAGCCGGACCGGAGCTCAGTGTAAGCTGGGACCGCTTAGCCCCATGTTTACAGCAGGTCAACAAACCATGCGTGTCATTCCAATTAAGGCGGAAGGCCGAGCCGGTCATTCCGACGCCCAAATACCCTTGGGTAATGCCGCCCCCTTCCCCCTCTAGTGTTAGCCGTAGGATACTTTTTACTAACCTTGGCAGATTTTGAAGAATTTCCGTAGGCACAGACACATTATCACTTGCACTTGCTCCCAGTTATTAGAGTTGACGTCGCGACGTACACATTTGTCGGCTCATTCTCAAACAAGTTCAATTCGATATCGAGATATTCAAAGAAGAGAATCTACATTGCATTGGAAATGGAATTTGAATCTCGCGTCGAGTCCAGCCCCATTCGAGTAGTCTGGGCCGACCCAAGATCAAATGACAACCTGCCCTTGTGTAAACTCGCTGCCAATTAGGAATAAACCGTGTCTCAATTAAACAAGTATGAATACTTAATGCATCATCGCACATGGGCGACATGGGCGACATGGGCGACATGGGCATGGGAAATGAACAGAATGAGGTCGGGTTTGCCTAGAGGCTGATCATCGAATTGCCAAAATAAATGCGTTCGCATCACACAAATACTTTTCTTTTCTTTTCTTTTTTTTTCTGTTTTTTCTACCCGATTGGATGAACGTGTAAAAGGCAGCGAAGAGAACAAACGATTTGAGGAAACATTGAAAAAGATTTGAAAAGCAAAAAGAAAATTTCCAAGTTGAATTTAGAGGGCAACATCAGCCTGCATAAGAAGAGAGTTGCGAAAGGCTTTCTACATGTAAGAACGTGTCTTTTCTTCTTCTATTATTTTGTTGTTGAGTGTAATGACTGGAAGATCCAGGCAATGCCATCATGGAAGGAATACGCTCCGTCTAAACTCATTGATTTCACATAGATTAAACCCTTCCATCGGCTCTTTGTCCACTTTAGAGTAAACACAGCTCTTCGTAGAAGAACTTAACCTATCTGACGGCAGCCGAAAATATTACTCAATGTCCCAAGTAATATTTAGTCACGCATTGAGCACATGTGCATTGCTGGAATGATAATGGGGCTCCGCGTACAGTCGTATTTGTTTCCAAACAACGAGAATAATTGGTCAAAAATTACAGTTTTTCTGAATTTTCGGAGGTGGATTTCGTTTTTCACAGTTGAAACCTTTATATTTTTAATTAATTTATTTTGATTTGCTTGACGCGTTGATAATTTTACTATCGGCTTTTCCGTTTTTTTTTTTTTTTGGCACTTCGATATTTCTCCGTGAATTAAAAGAAAATAAATATATAGAAGATTTGTTGGGCCTTTATCAATGGAAACGCTACCGAATCGCGACAATAACTAAAAGATCAAGCAAACAATCTTTTAAGATAGAATGAATTTTTTGATCGGCTACAGTATAGCAAATGAGCACAATCTTTGGACTCTCGCTCTTTGTGTGTCTGTCTCGCTCTGTCTGACTCTCAGATCGCCTACTTTTTTGGCAAAATGCCCAGCGTCGAGGGACTCATAGACAGGCAGCAGCCAAGACATGCACAGGGTGTCCCCTGTGAAGTATCTTCTTCTATATATAAGATTCAGTAAGAAAATAGATTTTCACTTCTTGCCATTATCCAAGCTCAATTAAAGCGAAACCAGCTACCTGGGAGCACTTAGTATAAGGCTATTGAACTGCTTGATGCGCGATAAAAAGCAGAAACTACTACTCGACTATGGAATACCCTGTTCCTCTCTCTCACTCTCATATCTGATTTTTGTGCGTACAAAAGAGCTTTTTGCCTCCCGAGTGGCGCAAAGGCAAAAGCTCTGCAGTGGTTGTTGTACTGGCTAAGGCGTCTCGCCGAAAGCTTTAAAAAGGAAGGCAAGGCAGGCATATTGTTATTGTTGTTGTTGCATTTTCTTTAGAAGTTGGCGATTAAAAATTCCAACTAGATCTTGTTGGACTTGGCTCAGTGCAAAAAGAAACTAGAGTAACTAGAGTAAAGAATCCCAACAAAGTCCACCGAGCCGAACAGACGCAGATGAGCATGAAGCATGGAATGCTTCATTGGATATGCCTATCCTATGACCATTGCTGGAATGCGCCGCCGTTGAGAACCAAAGAAGCGAGGCGGCAACAGCGCAGAGCTTCAAAAATAATATCTGCTGTGCGAACGTACGTGTAACCCAATTTCCCTTCACACTCACACACACACACACACACACCCACACACACACAATAATAGTTGCCATTATTGGCAATCCAATTATTACTTACCTTCGTTGCAACTCCGTCGACGACGCGGCACACTATTGTATTTGTGATTGTAATGCTCCATGTCGGCCTTCTCCGTGGACTCATTTTCCTGTTTCTCATCCTCAGTGTAGACTGGCGACGTTGGTCCCGATGACACGCTAGCCACTGGAGAAGCGGACGTAGCCGAGTTGAGTCCGTTGCTGTTACCAGGAGCAGCTGTATCGATTGATCCACGTTTGGCTGTTGGCACTGGAGCGCTCTGTGCACCCATCGAGCTGGTGGGTGAGGGCGTCGATGAAAAGGAGTTTTGTGCTGCATCCTCGACAAGATCAATGGACTTTTTGCGTGGTTTCTCGGGCGGCACAGGTGCACCCAGCAGCTGCTGCTGTTGTTGCTCCTGCTGCAGCAGTACAGAGCGCTGCATGGCCGCCGTAACGGCGGCAGATTTGGCTGGCGGTGGCGGCGGCTCCTTGTCGCCGCATTTTGTCGGCGAGCGCACTCGATCTACGTTGTATTTAACAGGACTAAGATTCTTTGGCTTGACGGCTGGAATGGGTGGCAAGGGAGGCGACTTCACCGGACTGCCAATTTTGCCGCTTCGCGGCTTGATTTCCGGCGGCTTCGATGCACAGGGCGGCGGCGGCGGTGTCGCTGTGGCCGCGGCAGCGGCAGCGGCGGCAACAATTACGCCATGATGCCGCAAGGCCGCATTGGAGAGCTCTGGGCTGGCTATGACGGTCGCAGGCAGCGCCTTTGGTGTCTTCTCCCCGTCCATGATGAGGCCGGTGCCGGGCACGGTGCGTATGATGTCGCAGCGATTGAGATCGCTGTGTGTCCGTGTGGTCTTTGTCTTAGTGAAATGAGACGTCCATTTCTTCTGCTTTTCGATGAGCTCCCTCGAGTTGAATTTCCGTTCCGGCTTCTCCGGCTTGTCCCCGCTAGCCGCGAAGAGGGCGCTAACGGAACCGGCGGACGGCGGCGCCAACGCGACTGTGGTCAGCTCCTCCGACTTGAGGCGCGGCAAATTATGCTGCGGATATTTGGCAGCTGGCGACGGATCCACAATATATTTGGAGTTATTCAGCCGATCGGCACAGTTTGGCGGCAACACCGCGGTATTGCTCTGGTTGAGAGAGGCGCCCGAGGGGAAGGGCATGCGCCGCTTTGGCGGCGACTGCGACCGATCCGAGGAGCGTGATGAGGAACGATCAGAGCCTTCGTAAAGATTATCCTCACGCGAACAGCTGCGCATCAGGCGGGCACTAATATTCGAGTTGGATTCCACGCCCAGCTTTTCGAATAGAGCCCGAGCGTTATTAAACCTGGCCGAATGCGATTCGGTGCGGACCGAGGAGGGATGTGCGGCTGCTGCAGCGGCGGCAGCCGCGTGAGCTGCTGCAACGGCGCTCAGCTGCTCCACCGGCTGGATTTCAATAGGCTTCCGTTGGAAAATGTTGGCGATTTGAGAGACCTTCCCAACCGGAGCTGGCGGATGCTGTATTGGCTTTTCCATGTTGGCGCTGCAACAGAATGCAAATGTCTATCGTTAGTTTGCTAGTTCAGAACAATTCCCTACATCGTTTCATTATTTTTCGTTATGACTAATGGGCCTGATAGAGCTGCGTTCTCCGACCTCAACAACCCCATTGATTTTACCCGCATGATTTTGACTCTCTCCGGCTCCAATAACACACACTTGTGGCAGTACTATACTAATGGGTATATCTTATATATATATCGTAGTCCTCTTCTTATAAGGAAATGCCGTTTCTATAGAATCGACGCCGGCGAAACTCTTCAATGAACTTTTAACTGCAAAACTAATTGAACCGTATAGAGGTAAGGCAAGGCGTTGCCAACAGCAAGAGGAGCAGTAAGAGAGGCCGTAAATTATGTCAGGGGGAGAGAGAGAGGGCGAGAGAGGGAGAGTGAGGGAGAGATAAAAGGGAGTGATAATGGCTTTACCTCGGCATTGAGCTATTTTAGTTTACTGATGTGGTGCGGTTATCGCTAGTTATCGATAGACCCGATTACAAATTTCAATATCGAACACCTTGAAAGAAGAACGAGCCTTACTACCATATATATTGGGCATTCCGAATTGGTATCTTCAAGTATGTCGGCTGAGTTGAAGCAATCAAGTAAAAAGTCTCGCTGGTGCTGTTTATGGCAAAATTATCATAATGTCAATAGACGGAACGGAAGTAAACAAATTCTACAGATAGCACAGAGTGTACGAAATCATCGACTCTATAGAAAATCACAAAAAGCATACAAATTCGGGGCTGTGGCGCGCAGAGGGGGGGGAGGCTGAAAGATTCGATTACGCACAAATAGAAATAATTCGTTACAGAAACGGGAAAACAAAGAAAAGGGAAACAAGATCATCATCATCATCATATATCAAAGCCCTGCTAGAGACAATTCTAGCCTGAGAGCGACAGACTATCTAATCTGAACTTAAATTTTGCTATGGCAATAAGATAAGTTCAACAAAAATGTGATACAAATTGTCCGGGGGGTGGGGGGTGGGGTTGTACTTGTGCGATGCATGATAAGAAATGATAAACGTGCTGCAGACGCCGCACTTCAATTATCACGTATACGATATACCGAATAATAGTCCAAGATAAATACTGCAGCCCCGATTTGGCCAGACTCTCGACGTAAGTGCAGTCACCTGGCACCAATATGGCAGCAATAGAAACAGACAGACCATATATATTATGAACAACAAAGAATTCAAATGATAGCAAAACAAGTTTCCTTAGCCGCTGTAGGTTGATCTTGTTCGACAACATGCGCCAATTTAGCGGTGGGTAAACGAGTTGGCGAGCCCGACTCAAGTGGGCTCTATTTAGTATGTTTCGGCTGCGAATTAAGAACTAATGATTCGAGGTCACTAACCAACTCTTGCATGTGCTCTTATTAATCTTACGTATTCGAGCTACCTGTATTCAGCCCTGTATTCAGCCCGATCGGGAAGACGTTTAATTATCTGTCTTTTCGAACTTTATTCACAATTCTTCTTTTTTTTGTTGACTTGTGTTTCTTGTTGAGTAAAAGAAAAGGAATAACATAAAGTGGATAATTTTTGTGTGGATAAGAAACTTGAATTTGAAGCACAGACATCCAGCCAGAAGCCCGCTTGTGTATAGTTGACCAACAGATGTCATCAATAATTTGAAAATATTAGAATGTATATGCTTAGATAGGCATCATTACGCTATTATCCAAAGAGTTGTAGATACAAAGGCCGATACCGTCACCGACAAGACTGATCTTGTTGCTCTGTCTATTGAAGGCCACATCCCTGATTTTCGTTTTGCTGCCGCTCATAAAGGATAGGAAGCACTTTGTAGTCCGGGCGTCCCACACCATGACAGATCCATCAGCCCCGCCGCTAACGAATCGCAATCCATCAGGCGAAGTATCCACTGACATGACAGAGGCATTGTGACCCGTTAGACTGTCGCGCATCTTTCCATTCGGCAAATCAAGTATCTTGATCGTGTTATCGTCACAAGCAGCTAGAGCGTATTTCAAATTGGGATCAAAAGCCAATTTTCGCAACGGCTTCGCAAAGCTCCGGGAACGCACGATCTGGCCAGTGCAGCCGTCGATCAATGTGAAATATCCAGACAAGTCGGCGGCTCCTATCAGATTCTGATCTCCACTAATTGCCAGACTCACCACATTCGTGCAACGCTTCAAATCATAGCCGTACTTCAGTTCGCCCAACATCGTGTCGTATACATATATCATGCCGTTGCCAGTTCCCGCATAGACGCTATCGTTCCTGGTGCTAAACGCCGCCGACCAAAAGTTACTGATAAGAGTGTGACAGACCCTTGGAAAACGGACACCATCGATAACATCCACCATCGATAGAATCCCGTCCATGCCGACCGCGGCTATGGAGTCGCCTTCCGGACTAACCGCCACGTTGTGTGCGCCATGGCCGGGCAGCTTATAACAGAATTCATGGGGAAATACGTTTCCCTCAACGGACGAGATGTAGATAATCCTGATCTCCGACTTAAAACCTCCGATGACAATATATTCATTTGCATTTATCGGCACCTTTTTGCTCTCTTCGTCCTCTATATCCTTGGCATCCAGCTTTAAAAAACCCCAGGTACAGCACCACACTTTGTCCTCCCAATCTTCGAAAATTTTCACAATTTTTTCGGCTTCCATGTTGCTTTAAATTCTCCGACTGACAATGCTGTACTAAGCTCATAGAGTCGGCTCATTGGAAATTCTTTTATGAGGCCAGCCCAAAGCCAACTTGATGAATAGTTTTGTGAAATTTCAATTGCAGAGTTTTTGCCACAGCCTACTGAATAGTGTTGGAAGAACAAACGTAAGATCCATCACATGACTCCCAAAGTCGCAACAACAAGAAAGAGAAGTAGAAGATGTAGGCAAACAGATTTGAGATTAAATAAATTTAAGCACATCCTCTATTCTATGTGGAAAAAAGTTCGTAGTCTGCTTTAGGCCTCCAGACCGAGGTCAGCCCCAGTTCGACTTGGCCGGGCAATAAGATCTGACATCAGATGAAACTTTCGGCATCGCAGCGTTAGCTGCTTTTCTGCTGTTGACTCACGTGATGATACTGGCATCTGCTGCCGCTTTCCCACCACCTACTCGTTTCACTCGACGATGGCACTCAAGCGTGGAGCACGTCGTTTACTTTGTTGTTTTTCTCTTCTTACGCTTTTTTCCTCTTCTCCTCTTTTTTTTTTTTTTTTTTTTTGCTGTTGGCCAACCAACGCAACCCCAAGCGTTTTGTTTGCTGCCAGCTAGCTACTAGCTAGGTTTTTGCTTTTGCGCAAGATGTAAATGCAAATTTCTGCAAACAGAAAATAAGAAATTCAATTTGTGCTTGCAGTTGAACAAAACACCGTGCGAAGGTCACTGAACCGCAGCAGCAGTATATGGCCACAAAATACGCTACGCCTACGGAAGCATTCGTATAAAACACATTCAAAACTAGTGTTACTTTTTTTTTTTTTTCTTTTTTTAGGTGGAGGGGTATGCAAAAACTGATATTTCCAATGGAAGCCATTAAATCCATTTCCTAAAGTTCGTAACTTGAACACCATGCGGCACTGTCATTAATTGTTGTATGCCCAAGGCGTCGATTCGGCAGAGAGAAAGCGCCGCAAATTGTTATACAAAACGCGTTGACGCCTCACTGACAGCCTTTCAATGAGTAAAAGCAAACGGCATGTTACAAAAACAACAACAACAACAACACCAACAACAAGTTTCGGTAGCTAACACAGCGATAATAACTAATATTGAACAATTGGCAGTACTTATTAGAAAACGTTTGAGTTAGCTTCTTTAAGACTTTATGCACGATTAACAAAATAATTCTAATTGAAGATGGTTGGACTTATCAAATTTCTGATTTTATCGGGTTCTTTGAACCGTTTAAATAAACTGATGCAACGATAAGCTGGTTGGACATAGATCCAATTACCGTCCGTCTGTAGCATGTCGAACCCAAACGAAGCTACAAAGATAGAAGGGTGAAGGGAGCAAGGGGGTGGCAGCTTTGCCAGTGCAAAGTTCAGTCAATCGGAAGCGCAAACAACACCTTCGTACTCGCAGAAGTTTCACTAAGCTTAAGAAAATATATATGGAAGAGGCAAAAGCATGCGAAAACCAGCTAAGGAACAACCCTTACAAGTGCATAATAGAAGTATGAAAGCCAACACACCGGCTTCTAGGATGCACCAAAGAAGAAGAAAAAGAAGAAGAAGAAGAAGCAGAAGAAGAAGCAATGCAAAGGCACGCAAAACCAAAGAACAGAGACCAACAGACCATCAGAGCAGATAGACAGAAACAAAAGGCAAAACACAAGCCCATCCTCTCTCTCTCGCTCTGCCCCTTTTTCTTGTTTCTTTTTCCCTTTTCTCTCTATCTCTTCGTCGTTTTTGCACACTGAGCAGCCATGCGCAACACAATGTCACCAGCAACGTTTTCGTCATTATGTAAGCGCCAAGGCTTCAGCCAAGTCTACCCCAACAAAGCGTCTCTGTCTCGCATTGACAGTCTTTGTTATCGCTTCGTTCACTTTTCGTACAAAATAAAAAAAAAATGAAAAAAAAAAAAAAAACAAATACTGCTTGTCATCTGTAAATTAAAAATTGAAAATCCAATAATTTAAGGTTTAGGCATAGCCACACTTTTACACTTTTACCCTTTCAGCTAATAATTTGCACACATGAATGCATGTTCATTTGCTCGAAAGCTGGCCAAATGCGGCTAATCAATGAAGAAGCAACCGATGCACAATTCAAATTTACAGCTACAGCCAATTCATAACACTTTAAGTAACAACAGGCGATGAGAGATCTGTCAATTTAATAAAGCAGAGCAAATTGTGAAGCCCAGCTACTAATACTTCACTTAAGGACTTTAAGGACTATGAACGGACAAAGGCAGATAAGGGATATTTGTATTTATAACCCAATATAATAACACCAAACTGCTGCTCGTTACTCTATTTCTCTCTGTCCTCTATACCATGCTATACCACAGAGTGCAAAAATCTCACCTCTCTTGAGCTATTTTCCAATTGTTTCAACAACTGCTTAAGCCGCTGCTATTGCTGCAGTTACTCAATATTGATTTATATAGTCCATAGCTAATATGTAATTAATCATTGAGTTCAATATGCGGAGAGGCAACCTCAGTATTGTATAGTATTGATTTAAATTAAGGCTCGACAGCGCAAAGCTAGATCAAAGTATGTTGGGGAGTGAAAGAATGAAAACAATATGGTATTTAACCAGAATTCCTTACTTCATGTAAAGAACCACTAAGAGATCGACGGTGGCTGCAACAGATATAACTTTAATTAGAGACTCATAAAGATTTTAGTAATATATACTCTCTCAATCACAATGCTGTATCCACCACATAAGAACTAAATTGTGACTTAAGATTTGTTGCAGCACTGTAATTGAATTCTTTGTGTATTTGAATGAAGCGAGCGTATTCACAAGACCGATAAAAAAGCAAAGCACAACGAAGATCCAAAACAACAACTGCACGATAACAAATCATGCTCAAAAGAAAACAGACAAAAGCCTTAGACAACAAGAACAGAAGCAAAAGCGAAAGCTTAAGATTATCGCACCCGTTTTTTTTCTTCATGTTTTTCTTGCATTATTAGCAAATCTCTTGTCTTTGTCTCTCGGTCTCACACTCTTGCTGTCTGCTCTCAATTATGTTAGGGTCTGCTCTCTCAGTGAATTGTGAGCCTTTTAATGTTTGGGAATTTTTCTTGTTTTATCAAATACTGCGCAAGTTGTCTCAAAACCAGTTGTTAAACGACTATCAACCGTTGCCAAAGAAGGAAAAGGAGCAATGCTTTATGTTCAGCTCAGGAAACTGTAAATACACTGTGTCAGCTTTGGCCAGGTGTCCCAAATCAGCAAGCAGCTGTTCGATCAGTTGCCATGAAAAGATTACACTGATGCTTGCACTTTTGCATTGTGTTACCTTGGTATACAGTATCTGCTCAGTGTGACCATCTGACATGAAATTAAGAGACTAATTATATTTACAGCTGTTTAAATTGTATCATAGTTTATAGATAAGTTTTATATACACACCTATCTCAATTTTGTGTGTTTAAATACAATAGCAATAATGACTGCTGTTTATCAAAAATTTTGCCGACACAAAAATATACACACGCGCCCCGTTATTCCTGGTGTGTATTCTTATGCGAAGTTCAACTCCGGCGCAGCCACTCTCTCTCACAGACGACGCCGCCTTTTTACATTAATTTTTTTTTTTCGCAAAAGGAGTGGCGTCCACGTCCACAGCTTGGCGTTTCCTTAATTTGCAATCAACATTACTCAAATGTACACAAACTCATATGCAGTAAGCATCCATATTTTATAATACTTTTCCTCTTGGACATGTTCCTTTGGAAATATTTGATTACTTTGCATACTCTTGGGATGTTTGGAACGATTTAACAGTTATGTATACACACATCGATATTTAATCACACATGGACATTGCAAAAACAAAAAAAAATAATGCGGCATACAATAGTTATTGGTTTTTAATTTTTGATTTTGTGTAATGATCGGTTGTTTTATTTAATTATTTATTCTCCATTTTTATCCATTGGAACGCGTTGTTGATGTGACTTTTGAGCCAACGCTTTTTCCAACTGCGTTATTCAGTTCGTTGCAAGCTTGAGACATGAGTGTAACTGATATTTATTCAAATTTGTAACTTCTTATGGCAATCGCTTAAGCAAGCAACTTTAACAATTGTACTTGAAAAAAAATCCGTCGCGGTTAATAGAATAATACATATGAGTAAAATAAATTCGACCGACCAGCAAACGACCTCTGCACACCGACGTCTCGAACACAACTAACTGTATCTATGCAAACTCATGCAGAATAATTGAGTATGAAAATTAAAGATAGAGAGAGGAGCACAGACAGAGAGAGAATGATTTAAACGTAGAGAAGGGCCAATAACATGAAAATAACAGAATTTCTCAACAATACTGAACAGCAAACTGCTAACTCAAATGGCGCTGTTAGTTTTTGGGCGTTGTGGGTACATGGTCTAGTGGCGCCGGTGAACAGAGCAATTTTAATCATTCCATCTCTTCAATATGAGTTGGTTTTTTTTTTTAATTATTGTAATCTGCGCAGAGCAATCATTTTCGACTACGTGCAACGATTTGTTGACCGAATTGGCAAATGCTCAACAATTATTCGTTTACTGTAACACACTGCATGCTTTGCCTCTCAATGATGTGCGCTTCTGCCATGGATGCAAGACACTTAATAATAATATGCAATATCAGTACAAATCCCTAATCGAGTTTGAGAACTGTTCCAAGATTTTTACGGAGGCTGATCGCATGAACATCCTGGGCACCACACAGAGCATGCTGACAGGTCTATGGAATCGCGCTTATTGTGAGGGTGAGGCTGAATTACATCTAACATTGATTTCGATAGTAATACAATATTTTTTATATTCAACAAGAGTAGACTGCTTCAATGGCAATAATTGGAATAATTTCAACAAAACGTATATAAAATTGTCCGACTGCTTGCGCTTCAATAAAGAAACACAATGCACCAGTTGCCTAAGCGAGTACTTGGACATGAACAATTTCTACAAGTCTCTGGACAAGAAAAATAATGGAAAAGTATGCTTCGATATGCAAGACATTGTAAGTATAGGTCGATCATACAATTTCATTTGCATTTCTCACATATTTGTTAAACTTCAGATGAACAAAACACGTGTGAAATGGTCCGAGGAGCTAAAATGTTGCAAAAGAGAAATAAAAATGACAACATTTTTATTAAGTGTTACTGCTGTTGCAGTGGTGCCACTCATCTTACTATACAGCGGCGCTTATATCTTAACAAAACGTCGCGAGGCCAACCACGGTCTACTCAACGAACAGGAGCCCGATCTAGATGTCCCATCCACATCAACTGTTGTAACGGCTAACCTTGTTACTACGCACGCAGAGCGCATAAGAAATGAAACCTGAAAACTAACTAGATTAACTAATTATCTGTTTATTTATAAAGTACCTTT
>JABVZY010000001.1:2651716-2663087 GCA_020883555.1 Drosophila nannoptera | reverse complement strand
ATAAAAATAATATTGTAACATAAACGTTGACACTACGGTCTTATATATTTTGTAAATTCTTATGAGACGTATGAGCCCGAGATTAAATGTTGAAATATTTTCAAATACCTTTAAGTATTTGCCAATAACAATGAGATTAATGAGAACGTTCTTAGCTTAACAAGAAAAAAAAATTAAGACAACTTAGACCAGTGTCCCAAAATGTATATCAAACTCAGTTTCAACGGGTGCCAAGATCGTATTACCATTAATGTTTGATTTACACCTTGATACATGATGAAAGTCTTCTTTTCCATTTGGACGACAGCTAGGTGATGATGTAGCAAGCGTAGTTAATATAAAGTCTGCTCTGTCCACAGCGAAAAACATTTGTTCCTTCATCATTTTGGCTTCGATAGGATCGTTCACATTGACATTGCTTTTATTAAGCTTCCGCAATTGGGTCTTCGCACAACTTTTGACTGCAGGATCATCATTTTTGATATTGACTTCCCGCAAGTATTGCTTGAAATACCGTGCCATTAAGTGATTATTGGCACTCGCATGTGTAGCTATTTGCCGATTTAGATCCGTTGTGAAGTCGCCCAAATTTGGCTCGCATTCTTGATCTTCGGGAGGCGTAACCAGAAGCTCATTGCCCAAAGTTTCTAGTACTCCCAGCTTAGCTTTCAATTGCTCATTAGCTACCAGCAATTGTCGCTCAACTCTATAAATGTCATCCATTTGGATGGCTAAATTCGTATCTAGTTGATCAATTTGCTGCAGTACCTCGTCCTTTGTATGGTAGGCGTATCGCATCTGATGTTTGCGCACTTTTGCATGGAGACGCAGCAGCTGCTCTTCCTCCCGTTGCAGACGAAAATTCAACTCGTAAATCTTCTCCAGCCAATATATATCCATCTCATTAGAATAATCTATTCAAATTCCATTTCGTTAGGACGCTTCTTGACTGATTGATTGCTCTACTTCTACTTCTTACCTGTGCAGAGAAATACGGGGGAGGTGTTGCCCATTGTGGCCCAGGTCATGGCGTCTTGTTTTTTGTCCCTGGCGTTTTGGTTATCGAGGCTCTTATCTGATGTCTTATCCAATGCCTTCAAATATGTTTCCAGCATATAGTTCTTACCCAACCTTAGCTCACGGGCTCGATGCTTTTGCTCCTCAATTTTTAAGATTTGCTTCTCCTTTTGGCTAGATTAAAGTGGAAGGTTAGTACACTCAAGCCGTTTTAGAGAGTTACTTACTAACTTTAGCATATAGATTTGCCGATTAATCGTTTCATCTTGAGCCATTATAATTTTGATTAACTGCTCATTGCCAGACTGCAACTGCCTATCTTGATTTGCCAGTGTACATCCAAGTCCACTTCTTCGCTTCCGTCGTCGTCTGCGATATCTATCGCTGTGGGAACTATCAATCGGACTACCCATACCACTGTCTTTATCGGTTGACATTGATAGCATCGAGAGCATATGGTTGTGGATTCTTGATGGAGATGGATCTGTCTTGGCTCCCGTAAGATTTCTCAGTTGCAGCTCCCACTAAAAAGGTAGTGTTTAGTTTACAGTATATTTTTTTTACCACAATAAACTTACCAAGCTTTTTGTCAGGTTATCCCCTGCGGGTATAATGTCCAATACTCGTGTGCCTCCATCCAAATATTCTTCGAGTCGACTGTCCCGCAACCGCTTGACGATCGCATATTTATACAGGTTATTAGGGCTCTTGCCATAGGCAGTTACTCCATTTTCTTTGGTATTTGATATTGTTGGAATATGATTCGAGTTTTGGAAGGGCACATTTTTTTCTTTACTCAGTTTGTGGAATGTATGAGATGTTGGTAAATTATCATTGTCAACGATCTCATTCTTTTCTTCGAAATCTCGACTATATAACAGCGCAGATATCAGATCCATACATGTTGTATTTGCATCAACCCCGGAGACCAAATACTTCTCCCCATCCATCACGATTGAGACCACATCAGCTGAGGATCCCGTCGGACTGCACATATTATGATCCATATTTAACTCGCAATCATGAGCAAAATTATCTTGGCATTTGAAGGAGTGTGGGAAAGGGGATGTTACTGAGGCTTCTTTCTTTGGATGCGTCGTGCTCTGTTCCAACATTATTGCTGGCACTGCGCTGCGACAAAAAAAAGAGAAAACATTCAAATAATATATAGTTCAAATACGTGGAAGTAAACCTCAGTTAATGGATACGTGCTAAAAAGGATCCCAGCTTAAAGGATATGGAAACACAACAGAGGAAAACAGGGAAAGGTCAATGCCATTCGTTTGGCTTCACTTAATATTACTTCCGAATGAACTCGCTTCTATTATGTTCTTCAACCTGCAGGTAATTGATATCTAAATACGCATCAATTGGTAATCTGATAATCGAAATCACTTAATACCCGTGAAAGTAAGCGATTTTCCGACTCTTACATAACCAATATTATGGACACCAGTTTCGATTCGGCGGGCAGAATTGCAACTGCCAGACGCCGTGGCACTTTGCCATACAGCACTTTGGTAGCAGGCACAGCAGGTTTACCACTCCCAAATTGATGTTTGTTTGGCATTTAAAATCACTCGACAAATTTATCACGCTCATTTTTTTACGATATGCTTTTGCAACAACTAACTGCAAAGCCTAACTCGTTCACTTTCGACCAAAGCATTCCTACCTAAGCAGTCCGAACACTGGCTCTATTTACAATGGACAATTAGAGACTGCAGACATCCAATAATAGAAAGTTACACGATTGAATCACTTGAGTAGCGCGCAATTGGTTTTAACTTTGGGTTCGGCCCCGGTTCACTCTGTGTTGACCAAACGATATTTGAGAACTTTGCTCCGTGGAACATTTTGGGGCACAACTAGACCTCGATTTACCTAAAAGTGGCAATTATAACGGTTCTTTTTACTCAGATTTGGTAAACACAAAAAGGAAAGAAAGAATGAGTGTTATTATGTTTTTTGTTGTTAGGAAGCACCGCATGTTGTTGTTGCTAGACTTTCTATATTATTTGCTTAATTATTGCACAGATCTCATTTGAACAAACTGACATTAGACTAGCATAGAGCGAACGATCTGAAGTGTTTATATAGACATTATGAATACTTTACGCTTTGTGAACATACATTGCTCTATGCCTTTCAGCTTTATTCGTCTTTTCAGCTGCTACTCGCCCGACTCGCCGCCAAGCCCGACCAACTCATTTGGCTTCGTCTGTGAAACTAAACGTAAAAATAAAAACAAAAGCTAAAGCTTTCGGCTCTCCGATTCAGCTGCAAGAGAAACTCGGCTTCGTGTCGAAGCGCTCGAGAGCGAAGCATGTGAGCGAGCGATTAACATTACTAACAGTACCTATAGCCATACATATATATGATTGGCTGTGAGCCAACATGTTTAATAGTTCCCAAAAATGTATTTAGTTCGACTTCAGACAAGCTCATTTGCACCTGGGCTATCTGTACTTGATCTAAAATCAAGTGCCGCTTGAAATCTACTCTAGCTGTTTTTTTGTGTGTAAGCCTGATGTAAGCGGTGATGCAACTGCATATTCAGGTGGATAATTAACAAGAAATACAATACATTCAATAATTCCCAGCCAAACAAAAAGCTACAAAGTAGAGCATATATGCATAGAGACATAACAAAATAATTGAATGACATTTCAGAATGATTTTTTGGACGTGTTATAACGTTTGCTCACCTGTTTTTATTTGCCGACTTTAAACCCCCTTCACTTTTATAGATATCGCCTCAATTGTTTTATATGCTTCTTGTGATAATTTGGGCGAATCCGAAATACCTGGTATAATTGGAAACAAATAAAAATAAAAAAATATTTGATTATATTATGAATTATTCTTTATTTGATATAAATGAAAATAATGCACTTGCTTTATTGCTTTCAGAATGCCAAAACAGTAATGCTCTCAAAAAAGTTGTCATTACAATAATAAACAAAATTTAAACACACCTTGATCACAGTCTAATGCTTGCAGTGTTTCATCATATTCACCATGAGCGAGGCAATTCACCACACTAAGAGCAGTTGAAATGCTTTGAACGAGCTTGCAGTAATTCACCGCTCTCTAAACTCAAGCGGGCGTCAAACCTGTATTTTTTTTCTCTTATGGCATTTATAAGCCCCGATTTATAGATTAATAAAGATGTGCGGATGAATGACAATTTTTTTCATATTTTTGTGGTATTAGATAAGTTTCAAATGCACTTAAAAGCGTTAATTCGAGTTAAGCTTTCGATAAATTTTTAAAATCGATCCAATTCAGTTAAGTTCAATATTTAGCTTCAAGCATATACATATATTGTATTTTGAAATGGACTTACCTTTGGTTGATATGCCTGCTCCCACAAGCAATCACGCGTCCGTCCCATCTCTATTAGTTTCTCCGACTCGGTCAAGTTGGCTGAGAAACGTAACAGCTTTAGTTGTTAAGCAAACGTCAGTGCGCGCTGTTAGCTTGTTTGAGCGCTTGCGTAGCTACGATCATTCGTGGCAAGAGGAAGAGCTCAAGCTCAAAAACGATATACAAAAACACAATAGCAACAAAAATAAGCTGCAAGCGTCACAACATAACGTTAATACTAGGTGTGTATTCTGCGATCGTATTTGCTGTTCTATAGATTTTATTGCGTTCCTCTTACGTGTTTTTTATTTTTTTATTTCTTTTTTCCTTTTCAGCCGCGACAAACATATAGTCAAAGTTATTACCGACATATGCATGCAGCACACACATTTTTCTGTACATATTGTGTGTGGGCATATGACTGTGCATATGTACGTGACGGCCTGTTAGTGTGTGTGTTCAAGCTCAACCTGCAGAAACATCTAAATAGGGAAAAGCTTTGATTGTCGTGATTTGTCATAATTATATGGAAATTGCGATCAATTTTCCGAAAGTCTGCTCACGGCCAAGCCAAATTCTCGAGCTCGAATTGTATTGTTGCTGCATCTTTGTTTATTGCGTTATTTTTACAGCAATCCGAGAACCCTAGGGTAGTACACGAAAGATGCCTCGAAAGCTACTGAAATTCCTTATTATCTTCGACAATACATCGCTTCTGTACTTTCCCGGGCAATTCCTTTCGGGACGAGTATTGATTGAACTACAGGATGAAACACCTGCTCTGGGCCTACACTTTCATGTCGTCGGAGAGGGAGTTGTGCGCGCAGGAGGTCGACAGGAACGCACTTACGATAAAGAAAATTACATTGACTTTCGTATGCGTTTACTTGGCGATGTCGATCAGGGTCCTGCAATATTATCACCCGGCATACACAGTTTTCCATTCAAATTGGGTCTCCCAAATGGATTGCCCTCGACATTTCTCGGAAGTTTCGGTTGGATCCAATACTTCTGCACGGCCGCTTTGCGTGAACCCAAAGGTCTAACCCATAAGAACCATCAAGTGTTCATTGTTATGAATCCCATTGACTTAAACCTGGAAAAACCTATTCTATCGGTATTTACACATATTCACAGTTTTGACGCTTTAAAACACTGCTGATAACGGTACAATACAATTTCATACAGCAACCCTTTACCTGTGAGGTGGAACACAAACTAGGCGTGGTCGCTTGTGTGGGAGGTGGCCAAATCAAGTGCCGTGTAGTTCTCGATCGTGGAGGATATGTCCCTGGCGAAAATATACTCGTTACCGCATTTATATCCAACGCCAGCAACGTAACGATAAAGCGAACCAAGGCTTCATTGACTGAGGTAAGTTATGCCGTCTAACTCTGATTAGCTGGACTAATCTTCTTTTTTTTTAATCTTTTAGACCATCCAGTATTTAGCACGTGGCAAGGTGGTTCAGACAGAGAAACGCGCTTTGGCTGTATTGGCGCGCGGCAAGATCCGTCCCGGTGGCAAGGACGAGTGGCACAATGATAGTCTCTACGTGCCCCCGTTGCCGCCGACGAATTTACATGGTTGTCATCTGATTAAAATAACATATGATGTATTTTTTGTCATTGAACCGAAGTCCCTCGAAAAAGAAATTAAACTGCAATTACCTATCATTTTGGCGACATATCCGTTCCGGAATAATACGAATGATGTTTCCAATACGTGGCCGGAATCTGTATTAAAGCCGGACACCCACTATCCTTCAACATTGCCCATATTCCGGCCCTGGCTCCATGAAAAGCCCAATGCATAAAATTTGCGAGATCATCTCGCGATTTGACACGAACACAAATGTTTATATAACATATTTGCCATTAATTAATTTTTAACTTATTTAATATCCATGATATTTTTAATATTTCTACAACGAAAAACTAATTAGAGTTTGATAATGTGTACTTACCGAATCGTTGAATCCAAACTAAAAGAAATTAAAAACAATTTTATGAAATATAAAAAAAATATATATTACTTACATTCCACCCGAATTCTTGCCATTTCTATATTAAATCGAAGTCACCTTGGGAAGTTAATATCAAATGTATGGTATTAAATAAGAGAAATGTCCATTTATGAAGGATTCAAGGCCACATCAACCTATTCCCAATTAGCAGACAATATCAGACGACTTTCACATAAGTTTACTATTTTTTATTATTATTTACAATTATAATACAAACTGTTCGATATATTTCTAAATTTGTACATACATGTGTATCTAAACAAATGCATGTGTGAGTTTATTTACATCTAATTTTTACTGTACACAGGCAAAACTATTTAGATTATAAGCCTTCGCATGAAACTAAAATTACAATTGCTCAAAATGTATGTAGAAATTCATGTTTAGTTATAAATGTTAAAAGAAGAGAGCTTTCTTAATATATTTCAGTACACAATTATATATATATATATATATATGTGTTTATATTAGAGGCGGCTATACTCTCTACGTATAATTAATTGTAGTAAAATTATTAGGTTTATTTTGACTTTAAAAAAAAAAACGTTTCCCTTTCATAATGGATGTAGTAAAAACTGAACAGAATCCGATGTAACCTCCTGTATCGATTGCCCTAACAATCGCGTATCTCTTTTATGTCTTTGAAGTGCCTTGACCAACAACATTTTCGCGAAAACTCTTTATCTTCTGTACAAAAAACGACTCAAGGGCTTCAGCGCATTTGTAGAATGAGGACTCTTTTGGATTATAATAGCGGCAGTTATCAAAAATTTTTGTCATATCGCCAATGAATTCAGCCAGCTTTGTGTAGGTATTAGATTCGAGTTTGGTTTCCATCTGCTTGAGATCTGGATATATCAAAGATAATGAAATGATTAAATATATAAAACCAATATATTTATATTACATACCCATGGGTTCCTTAATCACTTTATAATAGTCCGGTGCCTCTTCCGGATCAACCGGTTCCATAAATGGCCAGGCACTTTTATGAGACTGCAATGAAGATAACAATATTACAACATACATTGGAAAATTGGAAATTTCTTGAATAACTGAACCTGAATTTGCTTGATTAGGCTTTTCAATTCAATAACCTCGCTCTGCGTAAGAGTTTTTATGTTTGCAAGATTAGCGTCAGAGTTCCGCTGGCATTCCGGGCACACATATTCATCGATATACTCTGCTTCGCTTTGGACGATTCCGACGCAACGACCGTGGAACCAGTCCTGGCACTTATCACAGCAAATATAAAATTGTGATTCGTCGTACGGTTGACGGCAGCTACAATAAAGTTGCTGAGTTTCACGCGCTTTCTGGCAATCAGTACATATGAATTCGGATAATTTCTTCGACGCCTCTTCCGTAATGTTTACACAATCGCCGTGGAACCAATTGCTGCACAAATCACAGCCTACATAAAACCTACGAATGAACGAATGGGTGAATAAGAAAATATATCCCAAAGTAATTTGCATTCAATGTGATTAGTCTTACTTAGTGTCATCATACGGCTTGCGGCATATACAATATAGTTTTTCCTTTTTCCTTGTCATCTTTTTGGGGCGACCAACACCATGTCTGCTCTGCAGTGAAGTCGGCTCTGAACTAGCACTTCGAGTAATTAAAGTCTTTGATTGTCTGTAATGGAATAAATAATAAACTAAGTTAAAACTCCATTAATGGCAAATTTATATGCTACTCACTTTCTATGGTCAGTATTCTGATCCAAGAGACGTTCGGTAAATGCAGATGTACACTCACTTTCAATCGGTTTCTCAGGCGTGTTTGTAGTCACGATACGAACATGTTTTTTTACTTTTGCCTCGACTTCCTCGCGAATTTCATTCTGCAAATTACGCTCTAGCATTGATCGTTTCCGCAATATACTTTTCTTGAGCAAATCCTTTTGGCGTTCCAATTGCGTTTGCTTTGTGTCGCTGAGCTGTACTGAATCGTCCACAGCTAGTTCCTTACGATTGTTTTTGGCAGCACTACTGTTATTGTGGTTGGCATTCGATAAGCCTTGACGCCTCGATTGTGTGCGTACTTTCCATTCTTCGTCATCGTTATTGTTATAACGAGGTGATACAGTGCGTCGACGTTTCGACATGCTAGCACATTCAACTAAGGAATTTGATTTATTTGCTGATGCGGTCCATTCGCCCAAGTTCTGAGAATTATTTTGCTGCTCCTGCGGTTTCATTTGATTGAGTACATTTGTAATAGCTGAAAAATAATAAATACAGCAGATTAAAAAACTATGTAAGTACTCAATCAATTTGTAATTTGAATAGATATACTTTCTTGCGGATATGTGGTGATGACAAAATCCTTCGACTGCTGCTCGTCCTTGGCGCCTTGTAATATTGATGGTGTGTTGATCTGATCTGATCCTACGGAATAGCCTAAGTTTTCCTGTGACTCAGTGCCTCCAGTGGCGTGGCAGTTGTTGCTGGAGATGCTACTATACTTATCAGCTTCGGTAAGGCTACTAGTTGGGACGAATTGACATCCGATGCTAACGTTGTCTGCGGGACTTGTTGTATTTGTTGTTGATGTGCAGCATCTGGTGCTTGTGCCAGTCTCCTCATGATTAGCTGCAGGCGTGGCAGCGACGTTTTCGTTATTGATAGGGGTGGTGTTGCTGGTGTTATCGTTGGTCTGCAATATATTACGATTGACGGCTTTAACACTATCAAATTCATTTAATTTCTGGTTATAATCGTGGATGGATTGGTCATTAGATACTGATAACAGTTGACTTGACATATTGAATTCGCTCTCAACAGATTTCAAACTATGATCATTGTTGCATGCATTATCATTAGTATAATCGTTATCTTTACATTGGCTTTCAACTGAATCTTCCGTTCTAGTAAACGGTGCAATTAATACAACATCATTGTTGTATGTTGCACCATTTGTATAATCGTTATCTTTACATTGACTTTCAATTGTAGTTTCCGTTTTGGTGGGCGATGAATTATGTACAGATTTTTCTTTTTTATCCGGTGGACTGCATACAACAATAATTTCCTCAGCATTATCATCATTACAACAGGTCTTATTCGAAGTGTCATTTTTTGAAAACATATAATGCGTGCTTATAACGTAAACAACTGAGATTCCACCAACCTAATAATATTTAGAAATGACCAATAATTATTTACAGTACACTTTTAAAATTAGAGTATATCATTTAACTGTATAAAAGTATTGCTTACAATATTTACTTAGTTTAGCTTTAGTGGTAGATATATGTTTGATGAGCACCTACCTGGCTTTAATCAGAGATCAGTTGTAGTATTTGTTGTTCCAGGCAACCTTTTACGGTTTTGTTATGGTTTGTAGTTTGTGGTTGAGATGTTGTAGTAGTAGTAGTTTGACGAAGAGATTAACACGTGATTTTTAAATTTATTTTTGATTTGTGTGTTTTTTTTTTTTAAATTATTATTATTATGATAATTTTTTTTTTTTTGAGTTGTAGTTGTTGACACACGGATTTTTGTGGCAATATATTCATTTCGTTTGGACATTTTTAGATAGTGGCAGCATGAATTTTAATTTAAAGGTATCGAAATTTTATTTGTAATGATACAAAGTTAGTTCTTTAAGACGAGTCGAGTGTAAAAGCTTGCTTTAAAAAATTGATAATGAAAATTGCGGCAAAAATCTTTTAAAGTATTTTAAGTGTGTATGTATGTGAGCTGTGATTGATCAGTGATTATATGGCAGTGTAGGTTAGTGTATAAGTGTGTGAGTGTGTGTGTGTGTGTGTATGTGTATGTGTGAATGCGAAAATCTGATATTTACGATTTCGAAAAATTGCTTTAATAAGTGTAAAAATTTATTTCGATTTAGATGAGATGATTACAAGTATGGTTAAGCCTTTGTGTTAAATTTCGTATAGTTTTTTTCTCTTTTTAAACGAAAACTAGCTTACATGCGCGCTACGAGGGTCGGAGGGGACTAATTCGAGCTGAACAATTCGTCGTTATTTTGCCATCTGGTGGTAATGAAACACCAGCACTGCCTCCGAATCGTACATACATTTTATATATATAGTCAGCCAACTAAAACTCTGTGTGTGGGTTAATCTCTTCAGCAATATTTATATATACATATATGCATACGTATATATAAATTTATTATGTTTTTATTAATTTGTTTTTTTTTTTTTTTGATTTCTCGTTTTTTTTTTTCTTTTTGAATTAAATATCAATTTGGCCATGGAAATAAGAAAGTTTCGTTGAATTTCTATTTTTTTGTTCTGCAATCTAATTCAACCGATATCTGATTAAAGTCATATATGTTTCATGTTTAACATACGTTTTGTAAATCAAATTTCTTATATTTTTCTTACACTGGATTTTACAACGATTTCATTTCATAAATACATTTGCAATTTTTTGTATGCACACATACATTATATATATAGAAAGCGAGCGCTTTTTGTCAACACAAAGGCCAATTTGCAAATAATCATCCAACTAACTCAGAAACAAAAATTTACGCACCAGTTTCAAATACATTGCGGTGAATTGTATTGTTATTTAACATAAAAGGATACAGTAGGCTTTAAGTGTGAAGAAAATATGCATTAAAGCCGTAGACATTCGTATATGTGAATTACGGATTATCGCGGATCAGAATATCAGAAAAGATGAGGTCCATTGTTCTTCGTGTGTGGGATAAATGTGTATTCAATTAATGTGAGGAGGTTATGTAAAAACCTTTTTGATAATATACTAGACGACAATTCTGCTGCAATTTGTTCCCAGAGATATTCACATTCATTTAAATATCACATAATAATATACCGAAATTTATGATTTCCAAAAACATATTTAACTAAAAGTTTATGCGTTAATAATGAAAATATTCTATTTAACACATGGAAAAATAAAAACCAAATCAAATATCTCTATTCTGTTCCCATCTTTATGAATTATCCGT
>JABVZY010000001.1:2628540-2648862 GCA_020883555.1 Drosophila nannoptera | reverse complement strand
TTTTAACTTGTGCAAGGGGCAAGGTAACGCGTTGTGATGATGCGAGCACTTGGGCACCGGTCGATTTAGCTATGTTTACATGCTTTACAGAAATTTGTTTAATCACTGAAGATGTTGTAGTTACTGTAGACGTAGACGTTGCTGATGCCGCATGAGATGCAATTGGTGTCGTCAGTGTTTTAATTGGCAATTTACCTTTAACACCTATTCAAAAAAAAAAAAAAAAAAAAAAAAAAAAAGAAAAAGAAAACCAGTTAGCCAATTAAAATTGAATAAATTACAATACTACGTACCTGATGGGCCTGCATTTGATGTGGTTGTCGTTAATACATGCAGTTTGCCGTCGGGCATTTGCACTAACTGCTGTCCAGGATTTAGTCCACGTACGCTTACTTTACCATCTGGTCCACGTATGATTTGTACTTTATGCGGCGTGGAAGCGGGAGCTGTTGATGTTGATACAACCGATGATGACGAGCTTGTCGTTGATGATGTAGCTGCTTGTTGTATTATGCGCGTTGTACCATCCGGATTCTTGACTATTACCCGGCGACTACCTATTATTTGTCCCTTAACTATAAAATATGCATTTCTTAGTGGCTTATTTGAACACAAATGTAAAATGCCACTTACCTGGACCTGGTGTTGATGAGCGGGCAACATCACTCACGCCCAATACTTTTCGCTGCTGATGAGCTGCACGCTGCAGTTTCAACTGTTGTTCCATTTTATCCTTTATGTCTTCTCCAGACTTTTGAGCCAAGAGAACGCGTCCACCAGCTGGACTGCTGATGGTGGTCACAACACTTCCAGAACTACTAGTTGATTCAAGTTGGCGTGATGTTACTGATCGAGTCACTGTGACCAAGCGTGCTTTTTCTTGCTTTTCGCCAATGAATTTAATTTCCCAAAGCTCAAGCTTATCCTCATCCACCCATTCCTCTGTAATTTGAGGTTCCGTTGGCTGCGGCGATTCAGCACGCTTACGTTTTCGCAGACCCGAACGTATCGATGTTACCTCTAAGAAAGTCAAATGATTAATTTTTATCAAATCTTCAAATAACACTTTCATCTTACCTCTGATAGTCTTTGGCATTTCCAAAGGTATAACCACCTTCCGTCGGAGATAGCTTGTCTTCTCGCCATATCTACCAGCGTGTCGTAGTTTTAGCAATTCTAATGTAACAATCTCATTCTCTGTGGTGACCTGATGCTTTCCGTCCGCGGATGGCGGTTTAGCTATCATATCATCCCAACGAAGACAACACCATAATATTCTCAATTGCAATGCTATGGATGATAAAGTCGTCGCATTTGCTGTGCGATATGACCAGCATGTACGAAACAGAGGCCTTGAGCACTGATATTGCCAAATGGAATTATTTTTGGCGGCATGATGAAATCCACTCGCCGGTGATTTACCACCCAAGCGGGCTAGCTTAAGTAGCTCAAAACGCGGTAAAACCAAAAGGCTTCGCTTATGTTTATGAGTCAAGAAATTCGAAATCAGCGGAAACCGCGCATACGTTGTCTTCTTGCCGACGACGGACTTATCATCAGCTTTTGATTGCTCATACAATTTAGATTCATCACGTAAGAGATAGACACGTCCCCGTGTCGAAGACGCAGAGTATACACGCTCCTTGCCATTTTCAAAATATTCCTTTTCATATTTGGTCACATCTTCGCGCTTAACTGGACGTGGCGTAATTGGAAATCTTCGATTTTGTTTGTTCAGTGGAATATCTTTGTCC
This sequence comes from Drosophila nannoptera, assembly GCA_020883555.1. NCBI lineage: Eukaryota > Metazoa > Arthropoda > Insecta > Diptera > Drosophilidae > Drosophila > Drosophila nannoptera. Next base: position 2,647,108 of record JABVZY010000001.1, on the reverse strand, counting down.
AAAGTCTGATCCAAAACATCTTTGGTGCCAATATATGCCTTTCTGGGTTTAAGTGCGCGCTTTCGACGCAGCCCGGGAAACATGTCCGCATCATCAGTATTTGTTGTCGAATTTGCAGCAACGGTTAACGAATCTTCGGTGCTCTCTATTTCAACATTACTGCATACATCCATATTTTCTATGTAGTCCATTTTGTCCGAATCTTGAGTGTTGGAATCAGCATTTAAATTACTTGCTAAATTATGCTCCACCTTGACTGTCACTTTGCTCTTATCCTCGTGATCGGTTTGCACACAATCAGTTATCAAATTGTCAGTAAAGGTGACAGCATAAGCACGTGCCTGTTCCCAATCTTGCAGCAAATCAAGAGGCGCTTCCGATTCACCCAACTTGTTTTCATCAGATTCATCAAGTGATAACTGGACAGATTCCTTTTTGCCTTCGGTTAACTTCTGTTCGAGTATGGACGGCTTTTTGACTGCACCCAATATCGCTGCCACAGTCTCCTTTGATCCATTGCCAGCTGTGTGCGCCTTACGAAGTAGAAGTAAAAGCTCCTTTTTGGCCCGTGCCTTTTGTAGGCAAAGAGGGGAGTAACAAGTGTTCTGGGTAATTTGCGAAACGGCATTCGAATTTGTATTACACTCCTTCGTATAACAACGGAAGGTTTTCGCATACCGATTCAGTTGACTGAATTGCAAACGCACCGTTTGTATTTGTTTAGCCAATGAGTTGACGAGATCTAAGTTCACGTTTGATGGAATACTCTTGCCTGAATGCTCGGTCAGACGAATTAAACGTTTCTCGATATACGTTTGCTTGGTCCCTGCTGTCGCATTAGATGATGGTGTTAAAACTGGTTTAATATCCTCATCAGTATCCGATTTCATAGAAATTTTTTGTTCTACTTCAGCTAGTTTTGTACGCCGTGACAGGAAATCATCCAAGCGACATTTGCGCGCTACCTTTGGATAATATATGCGACCGGGCTCATTTAACGCTTTACTTACATCAATAAGTCCAGCAACACGATCACCAATATCTTCCACAACATTCACATGTGTGTACAGTTCGGGAAGATAATGACACACTTCACCCGCTTCATGCATTGATTTACATTGTTGTATGAATCGATGGGTTCTCGGATCAACTAGTATAACTTCATTAACATCTTGTTTTTCGCCCATCGTATAGTGCACATAGATTCGACTGTGTGTCAGCGGCTGGGCACGGGTTCGCCGGACACGTACACCGCAGCGCCTACTACTAGATAACCAAAGCCATCCCCACTGGCCATGAACGCGATATTCTTCGCCCTTTTGTTTCCAAACTTGATGTTTCAGTCCCAGCGAATATTTGATATAATTAAATGCAAGTCGGTTTCGCTCCTCCTCGTCGTCACGTTCACGTTTTTCGCGCTTCTCTTGCTTTTTACGCTCTTCGCGTTCAGCGCTTGTAATCCGTTGCAGATGAATGTGTCCTAACTGCTCGTGCCACACATTGGCAAATACAACGCTCTTGAGCGATGCTTGAAATAGAAGCATAACAGCAGCAAAATCGGTGGCTCGTTTAGCATTCATAACTGCGCTATTCCAAATTTTCTTGTTACTTAGCCAGTTAATATTCATAAATGGCGTCGCTATATTTGATTCAAAGTTAAGCAATGTCTGTCGCAATGTTGTTGTGATATTCTCGCATGTGCCCATCGTATTTCCAATCCATTTAAAATCAGATGCAGTAGTCAGTGAAAACTTATGGGATAGATGACGCCGTTTATCACGCTCCTCATTGCGTTGCGGCTTATTTAGCGCTATGGGATTGGTGGCATACTGATTAACATAGTTCTTAAAAGTCTGCTCCATACCCAATTTAAAATAAAGTGTGCCCTTATTTAATTGATTCGACTTTTGACGTGTAACCATATTACTCTCTTCATTTTTCTTTACGTTTTCAGTCCCAGTATCTTCATCTTCTTCTGTTGAATCATTGGCCGACTTCTTATCCAATAATTCATATGTAGCCTCGTACTCAAGATCTAATAAGGTACGTTTATTATGTTTATGTTCATTTGTGAGCGTCTCGGTTAGCTTCATTTGACGTTCTATTTCCTCCTGTCTGTCCATCAATTGCGAACAAAGTCGAGTTTCCAGTTCTGTTGCATCCAAACGCTTCATAAGCAACTCCAATTTGGCTATGGTGCTATAGTACCACACAGAATCACCAGTTTGGTCTTCGACAAATATACGACGCGCAATAAACCAGTATTTGCGACCATGTCGATCAACTCCAAGACTATCGTGACGTATAAGTACACCTTGTTTTTCCTGCGCCGAAATGCAATCCACGACACCAGTAACTTTGTGTGAACGACACAAACCACACTGCCAATCCTCAGTAGGTACATCGGTCATGGGTGGATCTACGCACTCCAAGTGGTAAACTGCAGGACATGTTTCGCAACACAATAAATCGCCGAGGCGATGACAGACCCGACAATGATCATCATAATGTATGGGACCTTCCTGTACCATCACGTCACGCACTGAATTAGCAGTGAGAAATTGATCACCCAAAAACTGTAAGACTACAAGTCGATCCTCAACGCCTGTATAAGGATACTCGCCAGTACTGAGTATTTTGTAAACATTACGATCAAATTCTCTGTCACTCTCCACGTAGCTGCGCAATACCTCTGGCCATGTAATGGGATCTATCAGATATAAGCTTATATTAACAGTATCCTTTTGATCGAGTGGTCCGAAATGTGTGCCCTGTGCATCTTCCTCGCGTAAAATTGCCTTCAGGAACATTATGTGAATGTCCGTGAGTAAAGCACTCTGTTCGTCGCATACCAATGCCGCACAAAAGTCCTCAAAGCGAAAGGGTGATAGTCGTACTAAGTGACGAAATCGTCTTAATACTTCATAAATACTTAAAGCGCGCAGTACATGCGCATTGTCTATAAATAAATCTTCCGACGAATCGGGTAATTCCAATGGTGCGTATTCTCGGCCCTCTTGCAACCAAACTGGCTCCGGGCTTGGCGGACGAGGCGGTCGACCAATACCATTTTGCGTGAAACTGCAGACGGAAAACTCAGACTCACTCTCATTGCCTGCATCCAAGCTCTCATCATCGCTGGGTGTTAGTAGTAAATCATCTTCATTATCGGATTTTTCCTCATCCGAATCACCGAAATCCGAGCCATAATGATACTCCGACTCGAAACCTGTCAAAATTAGAGATGGAAAATTGTTAAGTTTACAGTATTTGAAAGGATTCTGTGTATGTTTCACTGCCTATATTCTCAAAAGTTACCCTTTGAAAGACGAGAGCATGTCATATTAATAGCGCCGCCTTGTTTCTAACACTATTATTTAGATTAAAGCAGATATTTAATTTTGAATTGAAAATAGAAAATTAATCTAATGCGAAGTATATATTTTAGATCCTTCCTTGTTCTTCCCCTCGTTGGACTTTTTTTTTTCGTTAAAAATGTTGTTATTAATTACGATCTGTAAAATCTAGTTTGAAAACCGAGGACAATAATACATTACTTTACTTGCCAATCAGAATACATTGCTTTGAATCAGTTTTCGTTTTTGAGCTTGACAGCTTTGTTCGAGACTGCTGTGAGATTCAACAGACCCCAAATAATATTGTAATGCATATAATTATACTATCAAAAAAGTGCCCTTAAGATAATTTGATATCTTATATTTAGTTATATTCTACTTTATATGTATTACTATTGTATTTACTTATATTTATTCATACCTTTTCTTCCTGAATAATTGTTGGTACTGGTGTTACTGTGGACGTTTGATTTGCGTCCTCGCCCTCTCTTCGCTCCACTACCGCGTCCGCTGCGATTGTTGTGGCTGCCCCGGCTGCATTCATCACTTTGCGGTGATATACAACGTGATGCTGATGGAGTACTAGGCTGGGATTTACCTTCACTAAGGTATTTGGGCTTCTTGAGTAGATGATAATTAAAGCGTCCCGAAGACCGCTCATTTGGCGTCTTTGGTGGTCGCCCACGTTTCCGGCTACCGCGACCACTCATTATATTCTGATCAGCCTTTGAGTCGTTATGCTCAAAGCCTTGGCCACCCACTTTCTGCTTAAAACTATCGTACGTACTTGTGTGTAAGTGTAAGCTTGTGTGCGTAGTGTGGTATCTCAAATACGATTTATTTATCTGTTAGTTATTCTTGAAACACGCGCATTATCTAAAAAAAAAAAGGAAGATCGTTAGAACACAAACAATTTAGTGGTCACAGTAACAGCAACTATTATAGCTAGAACTTGTTCACGTTCATTTGCGCACACAGTTTATCGGCATATACATATGTGTATGTCTGTACATGTGCGGAAAAAATCGATAAAGTTCATAAAATCTTTCAGAAATAACATTTTGTTTACAAATCACATATTGAAAAACGTTTTAATTACATATATGGCGCCAAATTGATATACACACAACCGCGCACAAATCACTCATCTAAGGATGCTTTGCCCTGAGCCAGGTTTGGCAAATTATACAGTCTCAATACTTAAAGTGCTATGTGCTCGACACTCACAATTGTTCGTGCATTCGTATGTGTAATTGAATGAGACTGTGTGTGTCTACAGATCTGAAGCCAACGCACATTGTCCGCCATTTATAAAACAGAAAATTTTTTGATATTTGCCATAACTTCGTGTGATTAACGAAATCAAAATAAAAATTCAACGTCATTTACCCATCGCACACGGCATCACATTTCGAACGCTTTGTAATATATATTTTTATATTATTTAACTATTCTTAAGCAAACTGTTGGAGCGACTTTTACCTTACATCTTACTTCTGCACTAATAACCCGAATAACGTACAGTCCACCAATCACAGCGCATCTTTCATTTGCTAATGCCGCAAGCGACACCTAGTATTCGTTAAAGGTACTAAATTGCCCATGGTTGCATGCACAAAACACCCAGCGCTGCAATTGGTATGCTTATCGATATTTGCCACAGGAACTTTACATTTAAAATATAAAATCGAATAAGCACTAACCGGGTATACCTTTTTTCCTTAATGAAACAAAATAGTGGTCAGTACTCGAGACTGTGAGTGTATTGTATTATAACCGTTAATTAACAATGTTAATAGATTACGCAGCCCTGTATAAATATATTTTCTTATCTTATCAATAAGCAGAACTCCTATATGTATGTCAGATTATTATTTGCTAGTATTACTTCATTGTGCGCGCCAATCGGATGCGTTTAAAATATATAATCATAGATTATAGACAGTTCGTATTATAATGTAATTGTTAATGTGTAATTATTTAGCATATAGAGAAAGCGTAATTACTGTGTTGTTTCCAACTTATTATTTTTTTAAACATGTGATCCAAAATATTTTCTGATAAAGAGCTATTCCTAGCACCAAGACACCTGTTCGCCTTAAGGCTTAATTTTGCTTGCACATGTGTTGCTACATTCGTTATTGTAATTATTATTGTAATTAATATGCTTCATGGTTGGTACAGCTTTGGGTTGTAACTCATTTTCCTGAGCCCGTTCTCGGTGGTCTCCGAGACCATTAGATTTCACAAGAGTTCATACAGTAAAGTTGTATATAAATGTAATTGGGATGATTCGTTAAAATATCAATCTTATTCTACGGAATTTTCGACCGGCCAACTCATAAATATGACGTCATAATAGTGATAATTAAAGTACACTGAAAAGATAATAAAAATATAAGCGCAGTTAGCTCAGTTGTTTACGGCGAAGACATCGGAACTGTCGGTTGAAGTCACTGCGGACACACGCTTCATGCATTTATAGAGCTTTTACATGAGTGTAATTTGCATTATGTTAAGCTTGCACTTTCATTTTAGTATTTTCAATAGTTAACCGATAATGATATTATATTACTTTTCAGTTTAAAGTGAAAACCAAAAATGAGAACTACCTATATGAAGACTGGACACACAGTATATTTTAAAGTATATCTAAAAATATATGTATGCATTTCGTTGATGTTATCTCAAGCTGCAGATGTTCCAAATGTTACGGACGTAACAATAACTGAAGATGTTGCGAATGTCACCGAAGTATTATTTGCTGACAGGTTGTTATACTCGTTTTCTTTCTTAAGCGTAATATTGAACAGCCAATATTTTTTATAGCACAGGTACAACATCGGATCAACTAACCAAAATAAGATTAACCAAAGCTTATTCAACGCCAAATCCAAATTCTTATGACAATAATTTAACAACATCATTCTCGTCACCGCCGACCAGCACACGTACACCAGATATGACAGCCCAACCAACTGATTGTTCACAGCGTGAAAAGTCTAGAATACAGCCAGTAGCTTCATCAAATTCTCGATTACGGAAATGCTGTCCACTTGGCGAAAACTTGGACATTTATCGTGAGAACCAAAGTGATTCGATGTGTGATAGCGCCATCCTAAACTTTGAACCAACTATTATAAGTGCTGTGCTTTACGACAATTGCATTGAGGATTTAGAAGTGACAACAACATTACCGTTCGAGATTGGCAATCCATGTAATAGGTAAGCTAAATATTTGTTTTCTCTTTCTTTTCGAGTATTTTTAGTGCCGTGAGCATAATGACAAATGGTTTTGGTGCTCTGAAACCCTATTTATTACAGTGTTACCTTTTTCAGCTCGTTTCAATACGAAGACACAGAAGACCTATTTTTTATATTACAAGATGGATCGCTCTTGATCATTGACAAAAACGGAAATGAGTCCTATACGGTGCAGGAAAACTATTGCTTAGACCAAGATAAATCTGGTCGTATGATGGCTTTTGTATGCATAACACAAGTCGAAGAGGTTTCTAAAGCTAAGGTCATCATTGTGGCAATAATGATGCTTATAAGCATACCTTGCTTAATATTAGTGAGTTACTTACATCTAACTCTACGACTATTGCGAAACCTGCATGGATGGTCGTTGGCCTTAATGTCTCTGTGCTTGGCTTGTGGTTATTTTGTGCACTCCGTGGTGCATATTTACGGAATACCATCCGGGGGATTCATTGGATATATTATACAGTTCTTCATATTATCTTTTTACTTTTGGTACTTCTGCATATGTTGTAATGTATTACTAAATATTTGGTACAAGCTTCCATACTACATACAATTTAATAAGATGTGGACAGTACTGAATTTCGGTGCCTATTGTGCGTTCGCGATTATCGGTCCAGCTATTCTTGTCTCATTAACTGTGCAAAAGGGCTTGCCCGGCATGCCGTCATATTTTCTGCAAGGGCTCACAGAATCCATCCGAGAGTCACAACGTTACTTCATACCGCCAGTTTCCACTTTACTGGGTCTTAGTTTCCTTGTAAGTTAATGCTGATAATTATATTATTGATCGAAATATTTCAGTTAATGGTAGTTTTCCACATAAGGTACTGGTAGCATCGTTCTTTGGATTTCAACGTATCAAAACCGATGGCTATTTGCGTGCCAGTGCAGATGAAAAGACAACAACTACTATACGGCAGTTTGATCATCAGAAATACGAGGATGTCAAAAAAGAGTATGTTATGAATATATAATATTATCACTTATAAATTTTCAACTTTTTAAATATGCTATTAGCGCGAAATGTGTTGCCTTACTGGGCATTATCATCATACTAGCTTGGCTTTTCGAAATAGTTACATTTTACTCGCCTGGAAACGAAGGTAATATTAAATATACGTGAAGCTTGAAGATTTTCTAAATAATTAAATGATATTTGTTTGTTTTGTAGTGTATTTGTTACTCTGCGATATGATAAATGGACTGCAGGGCCTTTGGATCATGCTTATTTTCCTTGTGGTTCGTAGACGGCGCACAATAATAATGCGTTGGTGGAATGATCGCGGTACGCATATTATAGCCGAGGGTACAGAACTACAACCAGTAAACAAAACTCCGAATCCTACATAAGAATTTAGTCATATCACAAACTTAATTTATATAAATTTTTTATTGCATTTCGTAAAGAAAGTTGTTAGTATTGTTTTTGCTGTTGTCTCTTTGTGTTTGTGTCATTGAATTTGGGGGTGTGGGAGGTTAGGTAGAAAGAGATAGAATGATAGAAACTGCTCAGCTATGTAAATTGCAATTTCGTCCTTTTTCTTTTCATGTATGAATACTACTAAATCATGAAAATGTACTTGGGTTTTTATGCTTTGTTTTTGATTACAAGAAAAATTTTAAATATATGATGATGAATAAATAATTTTTCCTCGTACATGTGTGTATTTGGATGGGGTAGCAGTAAGTGCTATAATACTATTTACATATTGTATGCAACGTAAATTGGATCTAATTGATCAGCCAGAAAACCGTCTCGTAAATGCATACGTTGCTTTTCTCCGCGACTGTTAATGGGTACAACACCTAAAATTTAGTGTATATTAGTTTTTTTCCTTTTTAATATACAATTGATAAAATTTAAGTTACCAGGATCAACAACCACCACCACGCCCACAATGAGCTGATGTTCCTCCAGTACAGTGTTTGTGACTAAGGGAACCAAATCCAGCGCTTCCGATTCATTACCATCAAGCTCTACAACTACAACTAGCAAGTTGGTCCATGTGAAGACAGCACTAATGAACCAAAGAGATTCATTTTTTTTGATTTTTCGGTTTTTGTTTGGGTTTCGGATAATAAGATATTGATTCTCTACTTACCATTCGGCAATTTTCTTATGACAGCGTAATACCGAATTTTCAATGTCTATCGGATGATAGTTCATGCCACGTAAGGAAATAACTTCGTCTAAAGCACCAACCACATAAACAGCATCGTGTAGCTCCTGGTCATTGGAATTGGCTGCGCCACCGACGATGCTATTCTCAGAATTGCCACACAAGGATGTATTTGAAAAGTTTAGTTGCAGTTGGCTCATTGAATTTAAGGATTCTGTATCACTGTCACGACTTGCCACACTTGGTGTGGTCTCATCCAATATAGAAGCCGCTTGAGAGCATTCTGTCCGCCTTAAGAAACCTAAGTAACCGGTGCGGGCGTAAATCTCAGAAGTGGCGCCGGTGACTAATTTAGCACTGAAGTGATCATTGTAATCGGTCTCATCGCCATAAATTGTAAAGTAACCATTGGCATTATGTGAAGATTGCACCTAAATTATGATTATTTATTAGTTAGAATATTCATTTAAGCCAAGTTGTAGTAAACTTACCCAAATTTCGCCTAAATGTGAATCACCGCAGTGTCCTTTAGTTTCTGGATTTGCAATGATTACTTTGACACCGGGAAGCAATTTTCCAGACTCAATTAAACACAATGAATTGGGAGCGCCCCGCTCGACCAAGGCAACACGATTATTCCTCAATGCCCTTAGATCTACATATACTTGGGCACTCTCAGCAGAGCTAGCACCCTGAACACATATAGCTGGATTAACACGACATCCAAAGGAAGTCGATACACATCGTGTGTTCAATCCAAGTCCCTGGAACAGTTTACAAAACTGTTGGGTCAGTGTCACTCGCGGACGCTCCTCTCCGACGACTACACATGTGCGTACACATCTCAGATCCACATTGCGTTGTTTGAGCGAAGGAACCGAATTGCTCAAAGCCTTAGTGCATAGCTCAATTACTCCATACGAGCAAAAAGTATCACGAACGCGATGCTGAGAGAGCGTTGAGAGCCACAAGCTCGGATTGGCTTCCACTTCATACGGTGCAATTAGAATGGAATGGTGCCCGCTGTATACACCTATTAGAGTCCACATAACAAAGCCGAGGCCACAATACGGATCCAAACATAAGGCGACATGACGTGAAGGATACAATTCACAGGCCAGTTTTAAACTGGCACACAGACTAGACAGAGATCTGTTAACGAAAAAAATTAGATAATGTATATTTGGATGGATTACGCAGAGTTTAAGGGTTACCTACCGGTGAGTAATATTGACACCACTTAAACGCCCACATGTTGACACACTGAAATCTAAATATGCGCTGGAGTCCAAGGAGACTGTTGCAATGCCAGCCAATTTACGCTTTGGATTATCATCAATATCGAGGATTGGCGGCCATGTCTTGGGGTCTATTGATGACGCAGCCTCTCTTGATTTTAGTAACTTAATAATCGGCTGAATTGATAGTACGATCCCGCTTTTGGAAACATCAACGATCATACGAACAGTTGGCAATGTTGTAATTAAATTTTGTGGATGCGGTGGCCTAATAGTTATAGGTATTGCACCAAGGTAAAGACATCCATAAAATGCACATAGTAAATCCAAGCCAGGTGGAAAAATCAATGCTAGGAAAAAACATAACATTCTCATTGTACATAAATGGATTTTATAAGGAAATGCTTTATACGAAACTCACCAACATGATCGCCTGGTTCGATTTTGCCACGTTCTTGTAACAAAGCAGCAATTTTTTCCGATCTTTTGTGCAACTCAGAGCAAGTCAGGGTTTTTGCAATGGCGCCTATAAAACAAACAAAAAAACATTAATATCAATAATTTTGAATAGATATAGTACCCCTTACCCTTTGAATTGAGCAGCGTATATATAATATGATCTGGCGATGTATTGGCTCTCCAGCGTAAGACGCCTGTTATTAATTGGGGCTAATGGAAGGTAATACATATTGTATCAATTAAATTAGATATTTAAGAAAAGATAATACTTGATTATGAACAGTTTTCATACCTTACGCTCTCCGTCCTCGGCCATTCCAACATCGCGTCCGTGTGCAACAGCCAACCGATTGCCCTGCACTAAATTTCCAACCATGACGGAGGCGGGCCCTACACCCGTGTCTGTAATACCACAGCCAGATGATGAGCTTAATTTTGCAGTGCTTTGCACCCCTTTTGTTTTATATTTGTTTTTTTTTTTTTTTTTTTTTTTTTGTTAGTATTAGAATGGTTTGTTGTTTTTGTACAAGGATTCGATTTGATATGCAATAACAATATATGAGTTATAGAGGTTGTATATTAAAACGATTTGTGTGTTTGTTAATCGAAAGCACAGCAATGCAATTAGTTTTGTTTACATATTTTGAGTTGTTGTATTGTTTGTATTTTTTATTATACAGTGTTATTGGTTTTGTAGTTGTTGAAGTGAGTGTAGTTGTTGTTGATTAGTGGTGCGTATTTATTGTGGTGGGCAAAGTGGGAAGCAACCGCAGCATTTCATTGTTGTTGTAGATGTAGTTGTTTGTTGTTGGTAATTAATAAAAAAGAGGAAAACAATATTTGTATTTTCATCAGATACGAATATATAAAAAAGCAGAGATAGAAACCAATAAAGCCAATAGAATAACAGTAGGTTATGAATGGGTACCATCTTATCTCAAATATTATCGCTCACCTTGATGCAATTCCCGTGGCTTCGGTAGATTGGTGACGCAAGTATGTGGACACATTAAAACATTTGCCGGATGAAGCGAACCTTCCAAAAAGCGACGTCTCGCCTCGCACAAGTGTATCCCGCCGAGTGGTGTCTTTGGCAAATGGTTGGGTGGAACAAGTGCCAGACAATAAATGCCAACTTGATGTATGGAATCAACAGCTTGTAGCACACGTGACATCCATTGGAAACTCTCCTCCTCTGAGCAATCGGGCCGTTGCTCGGCTATAACACATACACGTTCATCGCGAAGTACTTTAATGCTGAATACGGCAATACGTCCTCTATATATAAAGCGCATTGGTTCCACGGCTAGCACTGTGGCAATAATATCGTCTGCATTATGCTTACGACCGGTAACAGTCATTAGACCATCACGTGAGCCGCATACAAAGACCAACCCACCAGGGCCAAGGAAACCCAAAAGACCCGAACGAACGTAGTACTCTTCGCTAATGGGCTTTGGAGTGCCTGCAATGGTGCCGTCTTTAGACTGTTCTGGATCTTCCAAAAGTGGCTGCACTTTGAATGTTGAATTCGTCATCCCATCAAGTCCAAAGTAGCTAGAACCTGTCGAGCCACTTGTCACGCATATCTCACCGACCTGATCCGTTTTACAAAGAACTGGTGCACCTTCTGAGCGCACAACTACCATTTGAGCAGCTGGCATAACTTGCCCGCAGTCCTGTAATGTAAGCGAAGTTAACGAATCTTCGCTGTCGACACGCACCACGCCATGGGAGAGTGCGGCCATTGATAATACTCCTCGTCCAGTTGCTGACTGACAGAATCCAGTGCTCGACGAGCGACCTGGCCGACGCAGAGAGACGGTAAAGACCTCTGAGCTGCTTGCGCATGGGCAAATAGCGTCTGATCGTAGACCTTTCGATTGAAATACATTTAAGAATTGATCGCAGGATGAAAGTGACCATGGATTGGCGCCATCGGCTACAAGCAGCATGCGCAATGAAGCCAACGATATATCTTTATGGTCCTTCGTGGCTAATAGGCCCCAATGTAGATCTCTGCTCTTCACGAGGCAACACGAAGCACGATGTTTTGTAATTAACTGCATCCAAGATGAAGGTCGCAACTTCATCAGAGCATAGGGAATGAATACAACATGCATGCCATTCAGTACAGATGTCAAAACTGCATGCCACAAGCCAACTTCACGCTTAAAGTCTAACACACACACAATGGTTTCACCCTCGGTGTAATGGCAGGCCATTGTCAATGCCCGGCAATGATTGATCATGGCAGCTCGAGTAACAGTGATGCCTGAAAAACAATTTAATTATTAAATAAGAAGAAGTTCGAAGAAGCTTTCTGAATAATAAACAACTTACCCATGACACTGCCCTCTTTATCAGTAGTATACTCAATATACGCAGCTGCCGTCTCCTCAATACGCAAATTGCCCACATTAAAATCTTTGGGTGGCTTGGGTAAATGCTCAGTCACAAACCATTGCAGTCTTGGCCAGCCTTTCAATTTGGCTATCTCACCAGTGGCTGCCTTGGGCAAGCCCTTTAGACATGCTTCCGATGTCAGTGCTACAGTTATACCACATGAACTTAGTAAAAATCCCACTTGCTGTGGTGGCGTGTCCGAGCTTGATAGCGGCAATTCAATTGGCAGCGGCACTAAGCCACGAAACATGCATCCATACCAAGCTGTTATAAAACTAAAAATAATTTTTCGATATTATATATTTGCTGCAAACAGAAATATATTAATGTATCTAGAACATACCTCAAGGGATCATTATTTGGATAGACCAGAGCTACTCGATCACCTGGCTTAAGTGTGACCTGCTCTGGCCCTTTGCTAAATATTTTCGTTGATAAGGCGTAGGCGATCTTCTGTGCACGCGAAAGTAATTTCCCATATGTCAACGTAGTGGTGATTTTACCATTAGGATCTAATACCGTAGCCATCGAACTTTTAAATGAGTTCATTCCGTAGCGTTGAAGTGCACATTCCAAGGTGCGGGGTAATCCAGCTGGTATAGAAAGTTGTTCACCTTGCACCGGAGTCATAGTACTGCCCTCAGGCTTGGGTGCATTGGGATCCTTAGGATTGGCAGCGATTTCCAGTTCAATGTCATTGTCCTCGTAAAACTCTGGTAGCGGCCTTCGTTTGGGCCTTTTCAACGTGTTTAGCAACTGTTGAATCTTCGCTGAAACTTTCCATTTTCCATTCGCGTCTGTTTCACTTAATTCTGTTTGAGATACGTTAACATAACGAGTCACACGATCTGCGATCCGGTGTGCGTTGTTGAACTGTGTTATGTCGGGAGCGTTAACTGTATTAAACAATACATGAAAAGTTAATTCGATAGTGGAATGAACGGCAATCGAATCGATACTCACAATGCTTCTGCTTATAAGCTTTGTCAGTAAATTCATGATCTCTTTTATAACCAATTGGCGGAGACTCAGTACTTGAAGTGTCCGATGTGGGCTGCATATAAAGAGGAGGCTTAAGAATTATGTGTTCATGACTGACATTATTCAAGGGCTTAAATTCTCAATTTACCATATGTATGTTTTTAACATCTTTTGCAAATCACAGAATAAAGAGATGAACTATTCCTCTAAGACATTGTAAACTTACCAGAGGAGGTAAATTCTGTGGAGGACGTCGTTCAGCTGCGCTACCGGACGATTGGAATTTCTGAATCGGCGTTTGACTTAGTTTGACATCATGCCACAAATACTGTTGTTGTGTGCTCATAGATGATTCACGTATTGGTGGTTTTATAATTGGCTCTGGAGGCAACATATTGTTACTAATATGATCACGCGGATAATTATATTCCTTGTCAGGAGAAATGAGTTCCTCTGGTATAGATTCGTCATCACTGGATGAATCCAGTTCATCGTTACACCCAGGGCTCCGATTAAGAACTGAGCTTCGTTTTGAAGGCATTGGTAGACTGGGTTTTGGTCGAGTTTTAAGTGCGGCCAATGCTTGTTGAACAGCTTCCTGGCGAACTTCTATAAGAGCACAAAGCTATTGTAACTGTATATATAGTACTAATGTAGTCAACCTACCAGAATGATATCGCTTCTCATTGTGCGTTACTTTGCGTTGTGTTCGCCGTTGTCGATGCTGGCTATTGTTTGTTGAGGGATGTGGAGCATGATTCTGGAAGGTGTTTGGTTCGCGTGTGTTTTGATAGCCTGGATCTCCGACAGCACCACCTTGTGGTCGCATATTCTCGTATCCAGGTGCTCCAGCTCCACTCTGTGGTGTGGTTGATGATATTGATGTGCCTGAGCTAGGCTGATGGAAGTCAGCCTTTTTGGAATGCCTTTGTTGAGATGAGGGTAAAGACGGTACTTCTGTCACATAACTATATCCCTCACTAGAGATAATGACGCCATCACTGTTGACGTTACTGTTGCTATTATTGGTATCTTTAATATTATAGTATGGCGGCGGCGGCAAATTCTTTGTCTTTTCCACATCGTTTACTATTTAGGAAATAATTTTTTTTTTTTTTTTAATTTAAAGAATTAATATGCGAAATCATAACCGCAATATTTCATTGAATACTTACATTCTTGTTTAAGGTATGGTTGCAATAATTTGGCCCGCTTCTTCTCGTAGCCTTTCTGTGTAATGTCGCCTTAAAAGAAAAGCCACAATAAATTAGTTTAATTGACGCAAAATCATATATTATAGATCACCATTAAATACAGAAAAAAACTGTCTATCCAATATCTTTATCAAAATATAGAGAATCTTATTTTACATAGACAAGTTGAACTTCTAGTTATATATTAATTGATAAGCCACACCTATAAGCAATGCTAGCATATATTTGTAGACAACAGTTTTATATTGTATGTGCATATGTGTAATAAGCTCATTCGTAAGTACATGCATTCATATATGGACATACATACATAAATACATATATATATGCACAAACAGAAGTGTATGCAGACACATGACGCTTATCCCACCAAACCGCACACAACCAGACACTTTAAGTGAAAAGCGGTTGAAGGGGTTGGCGCGATGGCAGAGACTCCCCGTTTCTGACCCGCTCCTTGTCTATGATACGTATGCCTGACTATTCGGCTTACTATTTAAAGTTTAGTGATAATTTGTATGAATCCTATATAACTTTATGGATAAATTGTATGTATTGCAATAAAATATTATTTGAACGGATCAAATATATGACTTAAGCTTACTGCTAAAAGGAAACGCTAAATCTATAGCAGAATATTCAAATTTGATACCTTCTGATAATTCCAAATCCAATTCGGCTAGCTTTTCGCGAACATCAGATGGTAGCGAGGAAACAAGGTCCATCCCCAAAAAGTTGGGAGCAGCCGCAGACATTTTCGACCGTTGTTGTTTTTCTTGATGGCTGGAGTTTTCTATCAGCACATAAGAATATACATGCATACAAATGTATGTAACTCTACATATACATATACATAAGCCCACATACACCGCTGCTTTGCAACTCGTTTCTAAAAATCGATAGACTTTCAATTTATGTTATACATTTAACGTAGTTGTTAATTTTGTGAAGCACAATAATTTAATACACTTATGTTCACAACTTTTTTCAAAATTTTGCATTTGGCATTTTGCTTGTATGAATTAACACATCACCGTGTGCATAAAAGCCCCAAACGGCAGCCGCACCGACAAACGCGTATATATAAACAAAGAAAAAGTAGAAGCCATGATAAAGAGAAACATAGGTGAGCAAGTAAGTTGCAACCAATTCGCTCTCACTGCGCATGATGTCACATTTTATGCATACATCGTTTGTAAAATATATTAATACAAGCTTAAACTGTCTTATCACAACTCATAACTCGCTTATGAATGGTAATTAACCTTTTCAGACCCACGAATTTTAAATTGGTTTAATAGAAATCAACACAATATTTATCAACTGTGACGTCATAATAACTCTCGTGCATATCCATTATGTGTAGCGATTAGCAGGGAACCTTTTCATCTCAGGATATGTACGATACTTCAGAATTGTTATCGGAATAAAATATTTATAAATTTTAATATTCATAATAAATAATTTTACTTAGTAGAAAACCCTCATCTACAAGCTAATAATTGTGGGATTTTTATTTTTTAATTTATTGGAACAATATGTTGATTTGTTATTTATAGTAACCAGGGCTACGAAATATCGATAGCTTCCCATCAGAATATATTTGAGCCATTTGCCATATGCAATAAGACATGATGCTTCGCCGCTATCGTTTTAAATAAAGATCTGTTTACTTGCCAAGTTTCCGAAAACTTTATGACATAAGAAATTAAAATCATCGGCATAAAAAGTTTAATTATATTCATTGAGATCAAAATGGGTGCGCCTCAAGTTTTTTGAGTCTCTAATTTGTTATAAAATAATATATGTTTTATTTCAGACCATTTAAAACTTCGAGATGAAGTGAAAGCCTTAAAAATGATGGGTATGTAAAAGAAATTAATTAACGTAATGTTTAACTATTAACGAGCATTACAGGAGATCACTTGGAACAGATACTCAAGCTCGTTGGAATTGAGATCTGTGACCTACCCGAAGATGTTTTAATGTTGTTGGACGAATCTGTAGAAATTCAAGTCCAAGCAAAATTAAATGATTTGAATTTGAATTATTTACGTGAATTTTACTATACAAAGAAACGTGAAGATATCGAAAACAAGCAATTTATTGCCCAGCAGAAAGCAACTTTAAAAAAACTTAAAAAATTAACAGAAGAAGCAGATAAGGATATTGCGGAATTAGAGAAGTATAATAATCACAGTATTATTATTGCTTAGTTCTCACCACTACATTTCCCACACACACAGATTTACAAGCACAGTCAATAACCGATTACCCACATTGTCAACTCTGCGACAGAATATTGTTAAAACAGAGTGCAAATCTAAAGCTCTTTTGGACCGGGAAAGCGGCTTCAAACTGCCAAATGACTTTAACATAGAATCTGTTATTGAGAAGATCGATTTGCTGGAGCGAAACAAATAGATATTTATTTATATAAAAATGATTTTCATGTTTTATTTAATCAGTTGATAAAAAAATTACTATAATATAAAGTCGGCGATTTTAAAATAATTGAGTTTAAACTTTTTGCTTAGAATTACGTATAGAAAATCTTTATGCATGCAAATAAATTTAACTTGTCGATTTTATTTTGATACTATTTTATTGGAAGTTAACCGCTTACAAAATGTTCAATTGCTGCTAGTTTTTGTTTACTTTGTATTTTGTATATTTGTTTATAGAATTATTAATGTTTTTAAAACCGTAAAACCAAAATCAAAACGGTTTTTATCAGCTGCTTAAAGCATACAAATGTTTTAGTTTCAACCTGGTCTCAATGTTTTTCCTGTTTCTCAAATGTATTCAACGTGGTTATATGCATCATATATTTATATATGTATATAAATTGGTTTGCTGTGTACGTGTGTATTTATAGAATTAGTAATTTCATATTCATTAAGTTGTTGCTTGTTGTTGTAGTATATAAAGGGCGGGTATGTGGCAGACAAACATTTCAGCCAGCAGCGCGCGCTCCACACGCCACCTGCCTACTGCAGGCTTTAAACCATTTTCTAGCGATATTCTAGCGCATCATCCTGCGTAATGTCACCATACTTCCAAATAGCTAAATGTGCGGCCAAAGCAGCCTCTTGTGCAGTCCTATACTGCTCCAGGAGCTCCTTAAGTTGGCGCTCACGCCTCTTCTCCACAAGCACAAGTCCATCGGCAACCAGCTGCTTTCCAAAGTCCGTTTTCGTTGCTGGGTCATGCAGAGTGGCCAGGTGAGGACCACCGCTAACTTTTAACTCAATATTTAACTGCACTTTATGGTTTAGTACATCATCAGAGAAGGCGCGCAATGCTTCTTCCTTGTCTTCATTGTCGGCTGGCAGTGCGACTAAGGCGAGAGCGTACTCGGTAGCATGAGGTTTCTCGCTACTGAAGGCAGGGGGCAAGGCGGCTAACCGGTTAATGGGCAGAGTCTAGGATTTGCAAAAAAATTATTAGATGTTAGCTTTGTATCTATAATTGTTTTATATATATATATATAAACGCGTCATTAAACTGTTCCATTCGGTGGC
>JABVZY010000001.1:2577806-2595134 GCA_020883555.1 Drosophila nannoptera | reverse complement strand
CTAGAATACTGTTTCCGCACGCATCTGTTCGCGAGGTAGGCGATGGAGAGTAGGCATTTGTATATATATGTGTGTGTATGTGTATGTGGATGGCATTCCTCACCACCACGCACAAACTGGTTGTGTGGCATTTCAGCACCGGCAGATGTTTCGTTACTAAAATATATATGCATTTCCCCTTCGTCGTCCTTCTTGAGTTCATTTTGGTAGCAATTGCTTGATATTTTGAGTGAATGTTGCAGCTGCGCTTCTGTCTTCTCTTCCCGTATAGCCGGCACACACATACATATGTTTGTAAGTGTGTAATGAAAAACACAGAACAACTGCTTCATTAATGGTCTAGGAACCAGAGCAAGGTTTTACTGCAGATTCTCGATCTGTCTGACAGTTCCTGTTAATACATTTGAGTCCAATTACTTTGGCCCTTCCTGTCCTTTTCCTTCCCTTTCCTGTATGTGAGGTAGACCCATGAGGGTTGTGCTCAGGCTTGTTGATCAGATGCCTGATGATCAGCGCAACCTTTACACTATATTCAAGAGAAAAACTCACTCAACACACAATTTAGAGGGTTGTTTTCAGCGTGTCGCTACAAAGGCCCGAATGGCCTCAGTCTGCAGAAGACAAGATTGTTGGCATTACGTACATTTTCTTCGGTGTGTATGAAAATTAAACGGCCGAATAGTATGGAATGTGTGGAAATCGTTTCTAACATTTCAAGTGCAGAATTTTAAATGATCCCCTCATATTAAAACATATTTCAATCGGACATAAGTGCGAACTATAGTAAACTGAACCAACTAGAATTGCAATGAGTTGGGGACGCAGAAAGTTGTATATACGTGGTATTGATTCGCAAAGGTAAGGCGAGGCAGACAAGGATAATATAAATTAATCAGATTCCAGATAAATCTTTACTTCAGTTGCTAATGATATTGTAATATATGATCAGAGTACATTATAATATATGATCAGAGTAAAATTGAGTACTTTTCGGGAAATTACAAAATTATTTTGAAATTACAAAGGATATTAACTGTTTCTATATCTCCGTAGATTGTCAAGGCATGCAAAGGATAACGTGAGCATAGTCGGAGTGCGGTGTAGTGGAGTTGGCGAGTGCTTGGTAAGTATACAGAACTATATATATATATAGTATCTTCCATTCCCCAGAGCCACGAAAGGTGTTCCACAATGGAATTGAAATGATAACAGGAAATGTGGATCAATTGACTAAGTTTGTTATCAATAATTAAAAAACAAATTAATAATAATAATGCCTTTGGCAATTATGCTCTCCGAAGTCCAATGGACATCGAAGTTAATGAATTTGAAGAGACGGGCAAACGGCTTCATGATGTCATGACCCTTGGTTAAACTGGCAATGATTGCATTGGATAGATGTGGCCCGTGTCCATAAATGGCATTCCTCGGCTAATCCAATAAAGCCACTTCAGACTATAGTAGTGCATATATGCAAACCCTTAACTTTGAATGCCCGGTGCGGACAATAACCAATAGCACAATATAATCAAAGCACTCACCCGCACTTCTCTTCACACTCTTGCTTATCAGAATGAAACTCGCAATACAATCGCATACCTCGAAACAGCAGAAGGGCACACACACACACATACACCCACACACAGACGCATAGGCATAGGCATAGCCAAAGGCATTGGCATAGGCTAGGCATTTGACGTTGGAATCGACATCGACATCGACTTCCATATCGACGTTGCGGCCGATGTCGCAACATCGCATTTGCAATTCTCGCCGTCAGTTATTATTTATCACGTTTACCGTTGACACTTGCGAGCGGTCGGAGAATATTTTGCACGTGTGTGTGTGTGTGATAGGAAGACACAGAGAGAGAGAGAGAGAGAGGGGGAGAGAGATATATAGGCAGCAAGATAGTAGCAGACACAATGAAGAAACTGATAATACCAACGCTTATGGATACCTATGGTCTGATTAAGTTTTGGGACTTCGATGACGGTATGCCGGATGGCTCTGCGCAAACAGGCGGCCGCAAGACCCGAACTAATTTTAACCTTCTTTTAAGTGATTCAGTGCCAAATGAACGCCGTTACAAGTGGCACACCTGTCTGCTGCAGGTAACTCTACCATCCACTTTTATCGCCTCGCGGAGCTCTCGAAAATTATTACAAATTCCTACGCGTGATCTATATATATATATATTGGTTTATTCCCCCTTTATCGGAATGCAAATATTTTCATTCTAAAAGCCCAAACCGGAGCGCTTTTGCAATAAATATTTGTTTAACAAATTGCTAGATAAAATATTCGACAATCAGAATTCTCCTCTAACGAAATGCAATTACATAAAAAGAACACGAAAATCCACCAATTACATCAGTTTCTTATCGGATCGAATTGTCTTTCAAATATGCAAAATATAGATATAGCGCTATATGTATGCATTGCGAGCATTGTTTTGTAATCAATTATTGTGACACCTGTGGTTTTGCGTAAGAGAGAGAGAGAGAGACGAATTAAATCGTTCGCGGTGCAGCGGATAGCCGCAAGTAATCTAATCTGTAATCCACTTTCAATCATGAATATTTTTGTTTTCTTTCACAGTCACAACAAATTCGCGCTGTGTCGAGTCCTACGCTATCCAGCTCGGCCCTATTGCCAATGGACTCCAATGGCATTGATGCTGCGGCCCATGTGAATGAATCGAGTGCAGGGAATGTGGACAAAAGCAGCTCTAAGGCGATCGAGATTAGAAGCAGCAGTTTAGGCGTCTTGCAGAAATTCAAACGAACATTCCATAATCTGAACAATAAGAATCAGCAGCAAGTCACGCCCCCCAATGCGGCACTAGTCGGCCGGACTGCTGATACAAAACTTCCATCTGAATCTCCGGCATCCGGCAATGCAGAGCCGGATGAAACAAGCTCTTGCAAATATCGTTTTGGGCCATTGATTTGGCGATCATCGAAGGAACGTCGCAAGACGAAAGTTAATCGCCGCGACAAATGCAACTCTGGCGATTCAGGTATTCAGATTGAGCTAGAACAGGATGAACAATATATGCGCACGCTGGGGAACGGCCAACAACAACAAAGGCCGCCAACAGACCGACCTGCCGCCAACAGACCGAGCACCATGGAGCCCAAAATGCGAACCATTCGCCGGAGCCATTCGGCCAAGGCAGCTAGCATCTTAGAGACGAATACTCTGAGACCCGCGCTGGAACAGCTAGCTATTGAAAGTACTCGAAATATGGAACGCGAAGCACCAGAATCGTTACCTGCGCGTTCGCTCAGCCAGCCCAATGGCTTGGAAATCTATGGGAAATGTCGCACCGACAATGAGGACAGCGATAGTGACAGCATTGCATCGCATGAAGAATGTAAGTCCTTATCTTTTTCCACCTGAATTAATGCTTATATATTCGCATTCTCACATTGTAGCCAACAGCTGTTATCCCATTTACGCGGAAGTGCTTTACAACTTCACAGCGGCTGGGCCGCAGGAGTTGGGACTGGAGCGGGGAGCCCTTATCGAAATATTGCGCAAAGAGGCGGGACCTTGGTGGTTTGGTCGCATCAAAAAGGAGGATGTTAGTCTAGTGAAAGAAATTCTCGACCCGGAACTTGGCTGGTTCCCCAAAGATTTTGTTCGTGTTCTTCACGGATGCGAAGTAGATGCATACTTCAATGGCGAGAAGTCCAGATTGGAGGAGACTCTGGTTCCTGAGCCCGTTACCAAATTTCAATCAAATTGTCAATTAGACCCTACGAAGGACGATGTCAATGAAATAAAAACCTCGGATCAGAGTAACATCACAACAATAGTCATCGACGCGCCGCCATCAGGCGTCCACACACCGGCACGCCCCATTAATGAGCTGCAAGGCGCTCACGATGTAATACGTCATGGTGCTATACGTGAACTTCTCGAAACTGAAGTGAATTACGTAAAGCTTCTAGCATCAATTTGCGATGGGTAAGTGCTTGACTAGGAACAACAATTCATTCGGACATCGACATCTAATGGCATTTGTTTTAGGTATCTGCCGGCCATGAGCAAACGCATCGATATCTTCTCACCGAACAGCATAAGACTAATTTTCTCCAACATCACGGTCATTTACAAGTTTCAGAGCAAGTTTCTGGAAGCATTACGTCAAGGCATTGAACAGAATCAAATCGCTAAAGTATTTCTGAACATGGTAAGCATATTCTATAAGAGCGTATAATGAATTTAAATCACAAATTGTATTATTTAATTTAGCATAAGGGATTTCTCTGCTACTCCACATATTGTAACGCCTATCCACGCGCACTTATCGAACTTGAGTCCTACGAGCGGATTAAAGATGCCCGCACTATTTTGGAGCTGTATGTTTGAATGATTTCATATTTTATCTGTATTGCTTATTGTAAATATTTCAATTATTTTTAAATAGCTGCCGCGAATCGGAGAACTTAGCCGAGCTGCCGCTGTCTGCACATCTTTTGGCTCCCGTTCAGCGCATCTGTCGGTATCCATTACATCTGAACGAAATTATAAAGACTGCTCTAAGCGGTAACATCTCAGAAGATACTAAAGAAGCTGTACAACCGGAGATTTTAGACTATGATCAGATAGATATATTCCAGCATGATGTACCGGATACGCATGCAACGCTAAATAGTGCACTCGAGAAAATGCGTGGCATCACTGAGGCCGTAAATGAGGGTAAACGGCATAGCGAGACTATTGCCCGACACCAGGCGAGCTTCCAAAACTTTAAAGGACCACCGCTACACCTGCATAGTACACGCTTCTTCCTTCAAGTGGATGCAACACGGCAAAAGCAAAACTTGTGGAATAGCAGCTGCACTCTCTTCCTGTTCGATAATCAACTGATCTACTGTAAACGGGATATCATCAAGCGTAGTCATTTCATCTATAAGGGACGCATCTTTTTGGACCGCATTCGTATTGTGAATGTGCGTGATGGAAAAATGTTTGGCCATACAATTAAGAATTCACTGAGAATCTACTGTGAGTCGAGAGATAAATGGTACGACTTTAGCTTCCGGTCGGCGAACCGTAAACATCGCTTTCTTAATACGCTCGCCCTGGAACGTCAGTTTAGTGGCAAGGCACTCTTCGTTTCCGAAATGACTGGCTTCGAGTTTAACTATGAGGAGCGACCCGGTTACTATTCTGACCAATCGGACTACGAATTGCCGGACTGTGAGCACGCACAGGGCACAGCATCAGCCAGTGGAGACAGTTCAGTACCCGAATCACCGGCTAAATCACCGTACCGTTCATGTGATACCCTCCCAAAAGCATCACAATCGCGCGAAGGTACTGCTAGTACCAGCAAAGGTTCCACGCACGTACTGCCAACAACATCAACTGGATCTCTGGGTCGTCGACGACTGGGCAATTGGTTCCGGAAACCAAAGAGCTCCAACTGTACACCGAGTCAATCTCCAACCCACAAGCCAAGTTTTGATGCTGATTTAACATTGACGGCCGCACGTGTTGCAGCATTAGAAATGGTTAAGGCCGCTGCCGCGCAAGAAGAGGAAGACGGATCGTTTGCTTAGTTATACTATTTATGCCAAATTAAATAATATAATTTTATCATTATATACATATATACGCTGCAGATATTTGAGAACTACAACTTGCAGGTTTATAACTAACTAAAAAAATTTTTTTTTTTTTTTTTTTTTGTTATAGTTTATATTGCGCATTTGTTCATTTTTATGATCTTTGACTTCTTATGTAAATTAATTAATAAATTGTTTTTTATAGCTCAAAACGCTTTTTATTTGACGGATACCTGATTTTTTAATAATTATAAATTTGTTAGTAATATTATCAGCATGTATATACTAGCAAGAGCAAAAGTATTAAAGAATAATAATGTCATTTGTATATTTCCAGAATAACTAATAGTTGTTGAATACAAATTAGTTACGAATAGCGCCTATTGTTATTAATACACAACTATTAAGTATATATTGAACCAAGAGGATATTCGTAGAAATTAATTTCGTTTTAATTTCTTTTCGAAAAAGAAACACTTATTAACATTTTGCATAACTTTAAACTTTTCGAAACATGAACGAATTTATTTTTTTCTTTTTAGAAAAGCTCGCATATACGAATATAAGTCTTTACTACTGAGTTAAAAGTTCTACAAGCAATTTACTATTTAATAGATTTTGTATAAAAATAATATAACATAATGCTAGCGATTGTTATTACTGGGCCACCCTATGAACTGTATTTGGTCGCCAGATTAATCAGAGTTCTGAATTCCGGCCTCGACTTACATAATCTGTGCTCTTATATGTATCTAAATATCGAGAATGGAATTCACAAGTTAAATAAAAATTATAGTTAATATCAATTGAATAAATTTGTGATTCTTATTGGCCCTAACACAAGCACTTCCCTCCGACAATGAATAGTATTTTTTTTTTTTTCATATTGTCAGCTGCCAATGTTGATTTACCCTTGGGACATTGCGTTTATTGGCGACGTACCGAAGTACAAAACCGCGAACTGGCTTATATTCAACTTAATGTTTGATCGATTATTCTTATAGCAGTTATAGACTTGTAAGTCCGAAGTTGAAACCGAAATCGTCGGGCCCACTAAAGTTAAGCACTATAGATAACAACCATTTCTTGTTACTACGAAACAGTATAACCAAAAAAATAGATGGTTACCGCCGCCGCCAATTCTAGATTCCAGAAATTCCCGTGACGTTAATAGCTAATAGGAAATTTTGTCACAATCTTACCATTTGGAGGTGTATACACAATATTAAACACTTTGCGACTTGTTCGAACATTAAATTACTTTCAGCTGGTGTTTTCTTTATTACAGGCACGCGCACTTTTAATTTTTCTTGTAACAGATGCCGATTTGAGCGATATAACTGTTATTTCGTCACGCTCGATGTATGCATGCGGAATGTTCGCGATTCTGTGGTGCAAGTGTTAACGATCTGTTAATGATCTGTTAATAGTCCTCCAACGAAATTAAACAATGAATGAAAAATGTAAAGTAGGGAGAAGACGATAAGCATCATGAATCAGTTGAAGCCAAAAATGAGGGGGATGAGGAAGTGTAAGAGGACTAAACTGCTCTCATTTTGACCGGAATTTAACTTTTTGAATGGTAATTGTAAACAAATGGGGCAGACAATTAGGTTTTTTAAATGGATCTAGAATATCTAGAATATTTCCAAGCCTAGAAAGCTATATCAAAAAGCTCTGGCACAGTATATTGGGAACAACACCTGTTTGAAGCTACAAACTCTCAAAGCAAAAACAAAGCCCTTATTTTAATTTTTAATTATATATGTTTATTTGCAGGTAGATGGACGGCGAAAGGGATGGCAAGCCAGCGGGCAGACGGCAGACAATGTGGAACTGGAAAAACTGGAAGAATCTGAAATCTTTTTAATGGTGCGCCACATTTTTTGTTTGAGTTTTTGTGTGTTCTCGCTTAAGCAAAGATGCAGTCGGCAGATAACTCAAAAGACTCCGATGCAGGAATATTTATATTTTAACTGAAAATGGAATTTTGCCTTATCAGTTGGTAATTTTCCATTTACACACTGTATACCTGCTTCCCAATCGAAGATCAGATGCTGCCTTACGAATTTTGGATCGAAGCAGTTCGGTTTGAACTGAAGATACGTTATAATAAAACAAGTAAAAAAGAAACAAAAATTGAACTTTTAAAAATGGCCACAGAATGGGGAAAAGAGTGAAGCTGCCCGCCATTTGTATCTCTTGCGAAATCTTCCTAGTCTTCGCGTTAGCAACATATTTTTTTGCAATATATGCACAACGACTAATAAAATTGTTTACTTGCAATGCAAATCAGACGAGACGCAAATGTTAATCTAGCCGACGCCCAGATGGCACCCCCCTCGAATCGAGACTGATAACGGACAGATCAGTCTGTCATATATAACTGAGTGTTCGTCAGTTGAACCGTAATGCACATCACACTGACCCTTGTGTACGAAATTAGATACTCAAATGAGAGGATATATGTGTTTTTTTTTTTTTTTTAATTAAAGGCCTGCTCATTACTGTAAAAATAAGTTTTACTACCGCATCAGTTGTATTAATAAAAATATATTTTTGTGCTTTCCCTACTGGGAGTTATCAGTAAATCGAATGCTTTAGCATTGAGTAATAACACACGCCTTGTTTTGAAGCACAGCTTTTGATAAGCGTGAAAAATAACGTAATTTGCGAATATTCAACGTATGGCATGCTCAAAATTTCGAATTTGACTCTAGAATTCTTCGCCTAGTCCGTGACAAAAACTGGATTCCTCAAGCTTCGTTTTATTGCATTCAGAAAACGAAGCGGAGGCGGAATAGCTTTTTAATTACTAATACTAACGGTATAATGGTCTGTTATTATTTGTTTAGTTTTGGTAATGCAGTTGAATCTTATCGCAGCAGTTTTAATTGGTGATATTAGGGGCAATATCAGAACATTAATTAGGTTTATCAATTTTCTTATCGAATCGGGTTTTGTTTTGCTTTGGATGCGTTCTAGTAGCTCCTTAGAAATTGATTAAATTTTGCTCAATTGAATCAGTTAAGAACTTCGATTCCGTTTTTATGCGTCTGATGAACTACAATAACAAGAGCAACGTCGATCCTAAATTGAATATTAAACAATAAACGCCAGCAGCGCCGCATACACAGCCCCTGATGCCTCCAGAAGCAGCGCTGCCGAGCAACGACTTCGCCGTCAACGGTAAAGTAAGCGTCAGCGCCAGCGTCGCCGTCGGCAGCGGCGTCGCCGTTGACGTAGTGTTGCGGCAATCGACCGAGGTTTAAAAGGTGAGCCGTAGCTGACAACGCGTCTCAATTATCAAAGAACACTTGCGAAGGCAACTAGAAATTAAGAAATTCAACTGCGAAACGAGGAACCACAATAAAGGAGAACTAAAAAAAAATAAAGAAAAAGAAAACGCGCGACAGTAACGAGATAACAAAACACATTCCATTTGCTGGACTTAAATTAGTTTTGAATTCTCCACAATAATACAACGAACTGATTTGCAATCAACGCATTGAAAGACCCCCTTGAGATACCCGATACATTCGAATCAATCAATTTCCCGTAACTACCCAGCATAGTGCAAAGAGTTTTTTTGTTTTCGATCAAAAAAAAAAAAAAAAAAAAAAAAAATGACTGGCTACAAGTCAAGCACCGACGTGGCCGCGAGCAATGGCAATAAAAATGAGAATAAAACGGGACACAATGGAAGCAGATCCGCTGAGTATACGGCGCAGGAGAATCACACGTAAGTCAATGAAGCCTACCGCCACCCTCTAACTGCGCCTTCCGACCAATACGCAATGAGGACTCCATTCAGTCTCTTTGGAGGTCGTTTACGAAAATCAATAGAAATCAACTTTATTGATCGAATATAGCGTAGCATAGGTAGGCTTTGGATTATTTGCTCCATCTGAAACTATTGTATTAGGGAGCATAAAAAATTATAATGCTTTCTATGAAAAAAATTTCTTTGGAATAGACCTAAAAATTTTTACAAATTTGTTGCCGTTTCCCGTACTCGTGTTTTTTTTTTCGGCTCGATTTCAGTTTTCCACCAATTGCGATGTGTTCGCGCGACTGCTGTGCCAACAAGCCATCAGCTAGCAATGCAAAGCAAGGCAATTCGTGCGTCGAGAAGAGGGGAAGGGCGACAGAGCCAACGGAATTTGTAGTACCAACACCACAAAGCTTACTGTGAGTAAAAGGCTTTGAAAAGGCTTCCGTTTCGGCCACTCAAGCCCATCGTAGTATTTGAATATCGTCACAGATCGACAGATCCTATATAGGGTTATCAATTTGTTTACCGAATAATTTCGCAGGGAGCCCCAAGCGAACGACGACTACGAGATAACGAGTTCATATATTTCTTACGGCTAGGAATGCCAATGCGCTGGAGCTGTGCGGTCCGGTATTGTAATAGCAGCTGATGAAAGACCTTGTCTTTAGTCCGTTTTAGTTTAGTTGCTTACTCGTCGCCGTCCGATCTACCAAAATGGGCGGGTGCTACGGTCTTGACACAGGCGTCACTCCCATAAAACCGGCAACAACAACAAAAAGTGCTCGTATTGCTGTTATTCCGCAAAAAAAAGTATAATATATAGTTATTGTTGTTGCGCTGATTAGTTTCCAAACTGGTTGCATGCGCAAGCTTTAACATAGCCGGTTTATAGATTTTTAGTTTAAAAAAAAAAACCTTTAACGAACCCAAAATTAAGTATTATAATTTTTGAGTTAATGACGCAGGAGCTCTTCTTTTTTTTTTTTTTTTTTTTTATGTTGTTTAACGCCCAGCAGAGCTTTATTTACAATGAACGATCAAGAGCGATAACCCGTAGATCGTCATATTGCATGGTAGGTCATGTGATCCAGACTATTGAAATTATATTATTAGAATTACATCATTTTCCACTCCCCGTATATTATACATCAATCTCACGACCCTGACAACTAATTCTCTGCTTTTCAAACATTCACAGTAATAGCGACGGACGTATACAATGCTTCCTTACGCCCGAAGAATTTCAGGCTATACGCGTGATCACCGAAGACACGTTGGTAGACTTATCTCTCTCCCTCTCTCTCTCACGCTCACTCTGATTGTTGTTTGTTTGTGTGTTCGTGCACCAGCCAAGACACAGAATCGTTGTCGTTATTGTATACGTATTCGTAATAGTATTGTTGTTATGTTCTCGCTCACAAATATGTCCTCCCATCTGACTGATTGTAATGTGCAATTGAATTGCTTTGATTGTTGAGAAGCCTCTGGCATGCGGCCTTGTACGTTATTCACATACTGAGAATGTGTAATGTCTTTGCAGGTATCCTTATGAGGTCATCCAGGAGATTGCCGACTTTATTGTGAAGGGATCTGGAATAAGACCAAAAATTGGCATTATTTGCGGCTCTGGACTTGGCTCACTCGCCGATCTTATACAAAACTCCAAGGTCTTTGATTATGAGAAGATACCCAACTTTCCCATATCAACAGTGGAGGGACATGCCGGGCAACTTGTTGTCGGAACGCTGGAGGGCGTGAATGTGATGGCCATGAAGGGACGCTTCCATTTCTATGAGGGCTATCCATTGGCCAAGTGCTCGATGCCGGTGCGTGTTATGAAGCTTTGCGGCGTTGAGTATCTATTCGCGACAAATGCGGCTGGCGGCATCAATCCAAGGTATTCAGTCGGCGACATTATGATCATGCACGATCATGTCAACATGCTGGGCTTTGCGGGCAATTCGCCGCTGCAGGGACCGAACGATCCACGATTTGGTCCCCGCTTCCCCGCCCTGGTGAATTCATACAACAAGGACCTTATCAACAAGGCCATCGAGATTAGCAAAACCATGGGCATCGAATCGAACGTACATGTCGGCGTTTATTCCTGCCTTGGTGGCCCCACATACGAGACAATCGCCGAGCTGAAGGCTCTGCGCATGATGGGAGTCGATGCCGTGGGCATGTCCACGGTGCACGAGGTGATCACTGCGCGTCACTGCGATATGAAAGTTTTCGCCTTCAGTCTGATCACCAACAAGTGTGCCACCGAGTATAGCGACAAAGAGGATGATGAGGCCAACCACGAAGAGGTCATGGCTGTGGCCAAGAACCGACAGAAGGCCTGCTGTGAGCTCGTGTCTCGCCTCATAGCTGAAATTCAAAAAGCATCTTAGGTGGATTTCGAGCATTCAGCTTCTTTGGATACACACACACACAGGAGGATATCATTATAGGATATAAGGATACATATATATAATGATATCATAATCATAGAACTCTTTTTAGATCTATTCTCTAAGTTATAACATAGTCAGTAAATTACTTTTGATAAGACCTTTTTTTTTTTTTTTTTATATTTACCCCTTTTATAGATAAGTCCTGGCCTTAGACAGAAGTGGGAAGAGACTTACTTGCCTATAAGCTAGAGCAATAAGTAGTGATTGGTAAAAAATAATATCTGGGAAATATTATAAGCAAAATTATGCCTATAAATATATTCTTGGGGTTTTCTCTGCTCTCTTTCCATTATGGAACGGTTAATTGCCGCTCCGTACAGCAGTAAGAATATGTACAGATATTTTAATGCTAAGTTTATTAAAAAAACCTGTGTGCCATATGATGCAAAATTTGCGACACTTGCGTACATATTTTAGTGATAAATATACGTATATAAAGTGTATAGATTGCGAGAGTATATAGAGAGATATGCGCATTTGTGTGTCATGGGGTAGGTTCCGATTGAATATATATGCATATATAATTTCCGTAAGTATAAGCGATTTAAAGATAGTAAGAACATTTTTGGTTGCAAAAGTACTTTGTGATTGCGTTGATTTAAAAGTCTATATGGTCATACATATGTATATATATATATTAGGGGTCTTCTAGAAGAGGCCGCGCTCCTTCTTCAACTTGGTTTGTTTCCACAATGGCATGTCATCGAACTCGGAGCGGCACACGCCTAACGCCTGCTCGAATTCGTTTGCATTCAGGTAGAGCTCCAGCCGTGTGGGCTCGACGCCCTCGGGTAATGGGCGTGCCTTCAGCACCTCAAGCGGATACTCAGTCTGGGACATTTGTGCAAGCATTTCGCTGATGGGCGTGAGGTCGTCTGTCCGACCATCCTGTAAGATAGATAATTAGTTATATGTAAGATAGAGTTGAAGATAGATGAATTCCTTGCCTCGAGGTTGATTTCACGAACGTCGTTGCGCTCGCACCAATCCGGGAATAATGATCGGAAGGCCAAAGGCTCCAGGCCCGCCCAGACCACGTGACCTTTGATGCCATGAAAGGGCAGAGCATCGTTGTCACCATTCTTTGCCCGCCAATACTCGACGGCTGTTTCTAGAGCGGCTCGCCGCTCTGAGATCCAACGGTTTACGCCCGCACGATTATCATTCGTGGGGCTGCTCTGATCCTCGGTATTTACTGCAATA
Organism: Drosophila nannoptera; assembly: GCA_020883555.1. Lineage (NCBI taxonomy): Eukaryota > Metazoa > Arthropoda > Insecta > Diptera > Drosophilidae > Drosophila > Drosophila nannoptera. Next base: position 2,582,115 of record JABVZY010000001.1, on the reverse strand, counting down.
CGTAATACGAATAGATTTACAATAAGGATTGCACTAGGCTTCAACGGAGCTGCTTACTCTTGACATCCTCCAGGGGCCACCAGCCCATCCACAGCCACAGTTCATCGCTGTCATCTATCAAGAAGATTGTGGGCTGCCGTGCATTATACAGTTGTGATTGGGTGAAGGGATATGGCGATTGGAAGTCGCGGCTACGCAACGGATCCACCAGCTCATGGGCCATGAAGACGCCGCGGGTGCTCGAGAAGTTGAATATCCTAATTGTATAATCGAAGCCTTTGGTAGACTTCAGTAAGCTACCATAATCACGATGGCTATCACTCATTCCAAGCGCCGACTTGAAGGCCTCACTCTCGTCCCCTTCCTCCAGCTCCAGCGCGTTGGCCTCGGAGCAGCTGAATAGATCAGCGGGCAATTGCTCGATCAACTGCCGAGCCGAGGCTAAGGCCATTTCACGGGATTGCGCTGCACTCTTGCAGCCATGCCAGACTAGGACCTGTCCCTCGGCGCCGTTAATAAGCAGCATGGAACTGCGGGAGCGCAGTTGACGGGCCTGACATGGAACTTCCCTAAAAATCAATTCCTCTAGCATACTGCCCTGCTGTTGGTACAGCCGCCACTTGGCTCGCCTGGAAAGGCACTCTGCCTTGGGGCCGTGATGTTGCCACAGCTGCCCGAAGAGCCGCACAAAGGCCGTGGACTCGTCGCCCTGGGCTACACGCATTTGGGCGCCCTTCTCCTTGTCCAGCTCGATGGTCAACAGAGCAGCCGCGCCTTTCTCATTGGCACTCGAGTCCTTGCCCTGCCACGTGAAGTAGACGCAGCGATCGCGACCCACAGTGCTGCGGTTGGACACCTTGCCGCTCAGCTCTCGCACCGTCACCGAAATCTGATATATCCAGCGGACAATATAGCTTTCCGTGGAATAGAAATGTCCGTAATTCCTTTGTGCTTCGGCTGCCTCGAAGTTGAACTCATTGATTTGCCATTTATCAATCGATTTCGTTATCACATCGAAGTGCCGCATTGTGTCGTTATCATAGTAGAAGTTGCCACGCCCCAAATTCGCCTGCTCGAGCACAAGATTGGGTTCCTGATATGGTTCGCCCTTGTGCAAAGCGGCCCCATCCAGAGCACGAACAGCATGAACGCCATTCGCCAAATAGTCCTTCTCGAGATCCTCACGTTCGATTTCCGGCCAATCGCTGAACTTCTCCTTGAACAGCACCGTCTCCATATTCTGCGTGATCTTGCCCAATATACACCAATCCGGGCGCTGCGGGCTGCGCTTGGCGAAGGTCGTGCTGTCGCGCCTGCCCGCGATGCTCGCATAGTTGATGGGATTCAGATAGCACTGGGAGTAGTCGGCGCTGTCGTTAGCATCAAAGTACTCCTGGGCCAGCCGCATGGCGGCCCGCTTGTCGTCGGTCGCCGCATTCTTTCCGTTCCACACGTACAGCTCACTGCCGAAATCGAAGACGAGCACCTTGCGAGTGTCGAGCATCTCGACCTTGGGTATGCAGCCCCAGTACTTCTCCAGGGGCACGAGTACATCGTTTTGGAACTCATAGATCTTCGTTGTCTCGATCAGACTGCACTCGAACACCTCATCCTCATCCGCATGGCCGCAGTCAGCGATGGCCGCTTGGCTCTGCGCCTCTTCCGTTTCGCCCAGAAGTGTCCAGAACTGGCGCCATTCGCGTTCGTTCACATATTTGCCATCGGTGAGTATCACTTCCGCCGTGGCCGTGCAGCCCAAATCTCTGTTCTCCAATATGGCCGCGCAGATCTTCTTGCTGCGCGAGATCTCAATCACGTTCGCGAACGAGCCGACATAGCGGAATAGCTGCGGTCCAGCGATCAGTATGAAGCAATCGCCACGATTCAGCGAGATCTGCCCGGGCGCCACCACCCGCGTCTGCACATGCGATCGGCCCTTCACTTGCAGCAGCATCAGGCGCTTATAGGGCAGCCACATTTGCTGCAGCGGCAGCGAAGACGACCTTAAGGCCACCGACTTGAAGTCCTCGACCGATGCCAGGCCGGCGATGGCCTCTGCGGCCAGGTTGCTCCGCTGTCCATCTGTCAATTCACACACATATATAAATACATATATATACAGGACATTTCGAAGGACTCACATGACTCCAGTTTGAGGCGCCGCAACTCTCGCTCGGCCACTCCCGTCTTATGCTCGGTGTATTCCGAGCAAATGTCGCTGCGTGCGGCCAAGGTCTTGAGAGGATTCCGGGCGGCTCGCCGGCCCTTGGGACCTTGAACATGGCGCCGGTTAACCAGGCTGCAACCGAGATGAACGAGACAGTGAGATATTGGAAAGAGCTAGGCAAGTGCTATGTAATCTATCCTACCGTTCCATGGGCTTAATATCATCGAAGGCGCTGATCTCCAGCTCCGACTGCTCGGCCCCGGCACCCGTTGTGCTCCTGCTCGGCGCACTGTAAAACTTCTCGAAGGTCTCCGCATCGTCCAGCCGGGGCACCTGTATCTTATTGGTGGCAACCGCGACGCTCTTGTTGTTGGCCAGCTCCTTGTGCTCCTTGGCATTCCGCGGCGACGTGCGATCGCCCTCCGACGAGGAGCTGCTGTTGCTGTCGCTGCGGCACAGCTGACGGGTCTCCTCGTGCTGAACGCTCAGGCTGCGCTGCATTTGAGTGGCCCTCGATGCGGTCGTGACCAGCATGGAGGGGCTCTTGGCCAGGCCCAGCTGGGGCTGGTTCGCGCTGCGCACCTCCGCCAACGGGCACTTCTTGGCCGCATCGTTGGGCAGCCGGGCGAACTGCAGCTCAACCGGCGATTGTTCCTTTTTTTGCAGTCGTCCAGCAACTGTGAACTTCTTGGCATCGGTTTGACCTAAGACCATGGCAGTTGAAGATGAGAAATGCCCTGCCCAAAGATCATCTGCACTCTCACCTATACGCTGCTTCCAGTTCTCCGAGTTCGATTTCAGTTTGCCCAAACGATCCGACACTTTGCCTCCTTCGAGATTGGGCACGATCAGGGGCGACGCTGGCAGCGGCTTGTCGGAGAGGGATTGGGCCAGCGAAAGCGATTCCTGTGCGAAAGAGATAGAGAGAGAGCAAGCGATCAGAGAAGATCAAAGTACATATATATATAAATTATATATAAGTATGGTCATCAAGCCATTTTTAGCTGCGCGGGGGCTGCTAATGCGGCATTAGAGCCGGTTCTAAAATTTGGCTATACCAATTCGCTGTGGCCTGACTCATGCCGAGCGCCTCCCTCTCAGACAGTCGCTCGGCTGACGTGCCTACAACAGCTGTAAATTAGTTGGAGAATCATTTACCAGCTCGGCCTTTTTCATTTTCTTGCTTTGTTTTTCTTTCTTTCTTTTTGCATGTCAAACAAACGGCATACACATGCACAACTCAGCGCAGAGCCCCGAGCCCCGAGCCCGACGGCCGGGAGAATTTCTTAATTGATTAGCTAACAGTTTCAAGCGCCAACGATTCAATGCAGTTGCTTTCAGCGTTTCGCGGGCTCTACGACTGAGGTATGCTTCCATGACGACGCTTCCATTACGGCCCAACTGCGCAGCGAAAGGTGAGACTGGGGCCAGCGATACGTCTATAGACATATTCGCTGGGCGAGAGAGCACGAGAGCACATGCATGTGGGCGACGGCTACACTGAGAGATAAGATAAGACCTGGCTCATGCAGTGGATTACGATACGCGAGAGAGCGAGCGAGCGAGAGAGGGAGCGGGAGAGGGAGCGTGCTCTTTCGTTGTTTACATTCTCCATTCAATCAGAGTTTAGCTAATTCCTCCAGCGTATCAGCTGGCTTATCGCCTCGGTCAATTTTGCAATTGTGCATAAATAATAAATAATGACGATATACGGCTCTGACATCGGTCAAACATTTACACGCCGGCTGATAGTCGAGCTCTGGACTCTTCCGTGTCGGAGGATATGCGTCATCGCCTCTCACGCGGCGCTCTGAATCATCGGCCACAAAAATGGGTTAAATCTATCAGAGAAGCGCACACATATATATATATATATATATATGAGCGAGGCGAATCGTGAGCTTTTATTTAGTTTATTGAACATGACGGGGCCCTCTTCGAGCCCCAAATGTGGATCTACTCAGCCATAACGTTTATTTATATATAGCTTGTTCCGCCGATTTAGCCAGGAATCGAGAGCCGATAAATTTATATGGAAATATTGCCTAAGATTTTGCCAAATCAGTTCAACTATTAAATGAACTAATCGAGACATTCGCTTCGGCCTTGCCGCATGCAAATGGGTATGTGACGCAAAGAGGC
>JABVZY010000001.1:2565920-2577753 GCA_020883555.1 Drosophila nannoptera | reverse complement strand
GGCGAAATGTCTCTGAGCAATTGTTTTTCACGGTCTGTTCTGCTGCCTCGGGCCGTCGACAATTTCAAAGCACGGCAAAGTGTCTTCGCTGAAATGCAAGCGAAACGTGCTCAAGCAAATTGATAGAAACAGCTGCGGAGCAAAGCAGACTGACCCATCCGATTATTAAGTGCAGCAGCAACAACAACAGCAACAACAACAAGAGCGACAACAACAAGGCCCCAACTGAGGGCAAATAAAACAAATTTCTTCTAGCGATACAATTCCATTTTATTATTCAGTTCGTAAGGCTACGCGTATTTTGTGGCTTGTAGGGGAGGCGGGGGGGTAAGAGGCTTGCGAATATATATATCACAATAGATTAGTTCTTCATGTACCTGATGGCCACTTGGCCAGGCCCAACCCACATATATATGTACATACTAGGGGGGGGGAGTGATTATGTAGTAGCAGTCATTAAATTGAAGTCAAACAAAATGCAAGTCGATAACGCTTGCCACAGCCGAGCGGGGGCGGGGAGGGTGAGGTGCGGGTAGGCCAGAAGACTGCCACAATATATGTGTGTATATATACGTATGGCATATCATATAGTAATCACAACTATCTCTCCGATTTCCATTGTGCGCCTGTCAACGTTTGCTCTGTTCGTCGAAAGAGCTGAGCTGAGAATGAGCACAATGAGATTATATAGGATGTACGAGAAGAGAGACGGGGAGAGACAGAGGGGGGATGATAGTTTTCAGTTCTCTCTCTCTCTCCCTCTCTCTGTCTTCGTTCAACTTGTCTCCAGTTGCCTGTGTGCAGGAGTCTCATTCAGTAAGAACGTTTCGGGCTCCTCGTTCAGCAGATCCGTTATGGAGTAGGCGGATAGGGGGCGAGAGAATCGCCGCTCGGAGAGTATATCATCGATGCAGGTGATTGGCGATAGATTATTGCAATCCATGGACTCCTCGGCGCTGCGCGCTATGGCTTGGAAAATGTCCTCCATGCTGGACTTGAGGCATAGATCGGGCGGCTGCCGGAGCAGCACCGGGGAGTGCGTTTCCGGTGAGCTGCAGGCGGGCGAGGCGGTTGAGGGCGTGGCAGAGGTGCCCAGCGTATGCCTCACGCCCGCCGTTGGCGCCACCAGCGGCATGGGCTCCCAGTCGCCGACTTTTGTGACCTGTTGCTGGTGCGGCTTCTGCTGCTGCTGCTGCTGCTGGAGGATCTCCTCCTGCTCCTCGAGCTGCTGCCAGAGCTGCATGGCATGCTCGATGTGCTGCAGCTCCGTGGCAATGCTGCCCTTACGCGAGGCGCACGGCGTCGAGTCGTTGGACTCCTCGCTGGCGCACATCATCCGTATCTCGGGTAACGCCATCGACGCGACACGGCCCATTTGGCGCACCTGTGGCGTCTGGCGCGTCGCATGGCCCGACTCAAACATGCGCGCAATCTTCGTCACATTGCTGTGCCCGACGCCCGATGACGTCAGCGGCGGGCCGACCTTGGCCTGCGGCTGCTGCCGCTTGGGATAGACGCGCGTGACGGGCTTACGCTGCTTCTGCTTGGCCGGCAGCTCCTGCGACTGCACCTGAACGTGGCAGCACAGCTCCGGGCCATAGCAGCGATGGTATTTGTTGCGATTCGCCTCGTAGTCCGCGTCCGCGAACCGCTTCATCCGCTTCAGCGACTTGGGCAGCAGGGTGAGCATTACGTAGCCCACAAACAGGTAGGGCAAGTAGTGGGCCCATTGCCAGGCTGTCTCCAGATAAAGCTGGAAGTCCGCCATTATTGCTGGTGATTTTTTTTATTATTTCTTTTTTTTTTTGCTATCTGCAATTGGTTTTTGATTCCGCACCGAACAGAAAGAAATTGTTGCTTCAGTCTTTGATAAAGAACACTTTTACTTCGATATCACGAGCCACTAAAAAAAAAACAATGCAAAAGAATGGCAGGACGTAAATATATATATGTATGTGTGTGTGTGCAGCTGGAAAAGAATTCTCCGCGTCCTGCCCCTCACGCACACAGCCGACGATAAGAGCGGCAACTGTGATCAGCGGCGAGCGGCGAGGCTTTTCCTAATTCTTATGCACACATACATATATATAAAAACATATTCCAACGGACTTCTGAGCGTCTTTATCTCTGACAGTCATCTGATATCCCCGTAAGGCTGTGTTCTGTTTTGTTTACTTTACAATTCTTTTACTTTTCTTGTTGTGCTTTTTTGTTCGTGTTTTTGTTTTTCTTTTTTTTTTTTAGGCGCGTTTGCATTCCGACGCAGCCAGCGGTCGTTCTTCTCGGCTCCTCGTCTTAAATCCAACTGAACGCCGACGAAAGCAAGTTTTTATCAAGCTCTGCGCGCGCGCTCTCTTCCTCTCTCACTCACTTTGTATGCGCTCGTGTGCGTGTGTGTGTGTGTGTGTGTATTGGCACAGTCAGATTCTCATATTTGTGCTTTATGAACGTCGACTATCGCGCGATGCGTTGTCGCCTGCACTTGCGCAGTTTGGGCCGTAGTTTGATTCGAATTGAAGCTGCCTTCTTTGGGGTCATGGGTCAATGGACAACTGAGAGATATATTTCAGGAGATTATAGCAGATCGCTAGCAAAAATATGCAATTTAATATGTGTGCTTATATATATTTTTGGAATTCTGTCTTTTGCGCTATGCGCAATGTTGTGTTTATTTTTAAAATATATTGCAAATTTTCTAATTCTTGGCAAGCGTCATACAGCGCCCATACCTCTGTGTGCAGCCTTGATATACTTTTGAAATTGTTCTTAATTTTGGCCGAAAAGATGCGTCAACTCTGCCATGCAGCCAGACAGGCGATTCGAATCGACAAATCTATATGAAAAGCAATTTTTCGTATAATTTATTTCCTGCTGCGCCGCATTCAGTCAGGAAGCTACTTCACATTACTTTTTATGCAATCAGAGCGTGCAAGAGGGAGAGAGCGGGAGAGAGGAGAAGTGCCAAATACACTCACGTCACGCTTATCAAACTGAATGTCACCGAAAGCTGGTAGCAAAATCAAATTCATGACAGAAGAAAAAAAAATAAATAAATAAAATCAACGACAAGTCTTCAGGTAATTGACGAAAATAAAGTCTATTACAAGTTATTCGAGTTACTGTGAAGCGCATGAAGTCGCGACTCTTACTGCGGGCAGCCGTCAGTTCAGCAAACTATAAATTCCAATTGGAGACTATCGAAGCCGGCGTTGAAAGAGCGCCGAGAGCGAGCCGCAAAACCGAACACGACGCCGAAGCCGAGTCCGAGTCGCCCGAGAGCGATCGCTGAGCCGACGTCCATACCTCGTACGGACGCTGTAGTTGGGCCGAACAGTAAGCAGAGGCTTCGCATAGCTGAGTGAGCGTAATACCAGTGGGAGAGATCGCGAACGAGAGAGTGCCGTTTAAGAAAGTGCGAGCCCAGTGACAAAGTGTTGAGGCTTTGAAATTTTTGGGCAAATCATGAACATCATTCACAAAGCAGGCTGATTCATCTCTTTTGCGGCTCTTAAAATGTATATAAATGTATGTGTACATATATTGGCTGTAAGATGAAGAATCAGCAGGAGGCAGCTTTGTCCTAAATATAAATATATACAAATATATGTATATATATATATGTGTGTATACTCAGTCGATGTAAGTTAACTCAAGAGGCTAAGGCGGTAGGAGCCGCGCCATCTTATCACGAGAAATGTTCAAAACAGGCTAATGAATCATATAAAGACATCAAACACATATGTATACGTATTCAGCTATGGGACAGACGACGACGAGGCAGCAACCGCTCGACGATGTACAGTTTGCACCAATGCAGATAAAAAGCGACATACAGACAGGGCGGAGGATCCAAAGTCGACTCAACTAACTAGCATGGGCTTCAAAAAAAAAAAAACTAAATAAAAAAAATACCAACAATAATAAGTTGCTACTGTTACGGCGATTCTGCGCAGAAGCAACAAGGCAACAACAACAGCAACAACAAAAATGGAAAAAGAAGAAAATAAACAACATAATCGCAAACGCAGCGAACAATAAGCGGAGCATAATAAACTGCACAGAGGACTGGAGGAAATGAGAGAGCGAGAGAGAGGGAGAGAGAGAAGGAGTGGAGCAGAGGGCAAGCAAAACTGCAAGTATATCAAATTCACAAAAACAATTTACAATAGCCAGAGGAAGACAAAGGCGAGCCCAGCGTAGAGTCGCTTTTTGCTTGAGCCTAGGATAAAGGGAAGACGGACAGGGGGCCGGGCAGGCGGGAGCAGCTGCGCAGAAGCTGAGCACGTTCAAGATCAACCCACAGATCAAATGCAGCCACAACTGCATCCAGCACTAGCAGCAGAAACTATCAAGACAGAATGCGCGGCATCGTAGACAGGGAATCCAATCCAACGTCTGCCGTTCATCCCTTTGCAAAAATTATGGGCGAGAGCAGTTTGGGCGACCAAGGCCTTTCTGGCCAAGATCATGACAAAGATATGAGAGCTGATTCCAGTTGTCATCGTGCAGGCCTAGGCCCTGTTTATGGCTAATCCGATTCACGCTTAAAGAGATAATTCATGTTGACCCTGCACCGGTTCCTCTCAATTGTTCCTGGGTCAACGACGATGATGAAGATGCCGGCAATTATGATGATGGCAATCAAAAAGGCTTGACCATCCTAATGAGTAGTAGTAGAATAGAGATTGGCGGAGGGAGAGGGAGGGGACATTTCGTGTGTGGAGAGTAATAATTATGCCCGCATAACTTCCCAGCCTAATCGATCTTAATAAAAATTAGAGAAAAATGAGAATGAAGAGAAGAAGTTCAGTCAACTTTGGCGAACTCGATCTAATATTACTTTAGACCAGTTTGTTTTTTTACTGTCAATAACAGTATTACGTTCATTTGGTATTTCAATCATGCGCAATACTTAATAGCGAAAGTAAATTGAAGAAGTGTGTTAACTATATTCAGAAGCACCATATGGAGCAGAGTAAAAGCTCGATGGCAAATAAACGTTTGCAATAACAAAATAGGCAGCAAAACATTTTGCAGCAACAATTTAAAAGTATAGAAAGAGAAAATGTATATAAAGAGAACAAATTATCTCAAAGTGTAATTTTGTTACTATCGAGTCTCAATCGACGTCAAGTAGCACAAACAAGTTGAGAGATTCTCGAAAAGCAAAAAATTAAAGCATACTTTTAGGCATGCGTTTAGCGGCGCCACCTAACGGTAGACAACACGAGTCAAATGGCACGCGAGAGAGATATGATAAAGTTAAATGGTAATATTATTTGCAAATGAGAAACTTTTGTTATATTTATAAAATAACTAATTAGAATAGTATTTTTACGATTTCATAAATATTACAATATTTATTGATTAATAAATTTATGGTTTTGAGGACTAACACGGCACCAAAAGGTATTTAGGTAAATGCCTAATTAGTTCGAGCTTCGTGGGGCTTAAGGCTAAGGCCTCTCGTTTGGCTGAGAGCTAAAGCACAGCATATAGGGAGAAAACTGTTGCGGAAATCTCTTTCACGCATTTCCAATGCACTTATAATAGAGAGAACTCGAAAAAGATATATCCCTGCCCCAATTGGAAGAATTGAATTGAGAAAAACGATTTTCACTTACATTGACAAAATTCTCGCGACGAATATCGTCGACCTCGTCGCGCTTGCTCATGCGCTTCTTCCAGTCATCCTCGCCGCTTTTCTGCAGGGCCGCCAAGCGGTCTGCGATGGAGCCAGTTTTCGCAATACTGCGCTGATCCGGACCCATGATTATCTGCGATTATTCAGATCGTTAAGTGTGATCGAATTGGATGTGAGTTAAGTTGTGTGTGCCGTCAACACTCACCTTACTGGCTTCTTCTCTGGCCTCCTTGTCAAGAGCTAAGCCGACTGGTTTATCTGCTTGCGATTGAGTTGATGTGCCCGCCGACCTATCCGTATCTACATGATGCAACTTCACAAAGCCGCATGCACCAATTGGCGGCAGCTGGGGGCCAATGCAAAGGGGCGCCGCGAGACCCGAGTAGCTTTTGCTTTTCGCAATGAGATTGCTGCAAGATCAAAAAGGTGAAGAAGTACGATTAGCAGGCTATAGATACATGGATTAGGATTTAACTCACAATTAGTTTTTTTTTTCACTATTATTTCTTGGGTTAAGTCAAGGTCAAATCTAACTCATAACAATCATTATAGATAATATGATAAACACTTCATTGCGAGTCCATTAAGAGAAGACGAGAGCGTGCGACCGCGGCGAGTGCCCCTGGGCGAATGAGATGTTGTATGCAGCGGCTAGCAGCTAGCAGCTCTGGGGCAGTTGGGCTTTATGTGTCGAGTGGAAAATGGAATAAATTAGGTGAAGTCGGCCTAATTTACTTTGATTTTGTTTTGAATGTAAATTAAGGTAAAAGCGTTGATAATATTTGGATTGCATATATGGCCGCAGCCGATGAGCAAAATGTCTTGCATGGGGGCGGGGTCATGGGTCAGAGTTCACGGCACGAACTTCCTTCCCCGTCGCGACCATTCTTTGTTGATAGACTTAATGTACAAATTGATATCAAAACAATTTAGCGTTCAATTAATTTGAGTGCTGACTGCAAAGGTGCGGCCGCTCAGCACGCCAGCGAGGCCCCGCCCAGCTCCCAACGGGCCACCCGCCCTTTCCGAGCCGACCCTGTGGAAGCCAGTGGCCACATCTGAAGGTTATTTGATAAACATATGATAAACGATTCGCAGCTGCTAATTTAATTCGATATTAAATTATAACTACTTGGCGATACGTAATTACACGCGATCCATTGCAACTCCCTGCTCTAGCATGATATAACAAAGTGAATTACTTAATGAGCCGTTTAGCACGGCACGAAGACGACGTAGACCCGAACAAAGGTGCCAAACATGCCGAGAAGATTGCCCCGGCGCACTTGAATGCGGTTTACAGCGAGCTAGGCCCAGAGCGCATCCATCACACCCATCGAGATGGCATAGTGTTACGAGCTCACCCCATGAGCCAAACCGCAAGCGATCCTATATATATATATATCGTAAAAGCTGCTTACGCAACTAGCCAGAGATTTGCCGCCGTTAGGCCCTCTGAAAATATATATATATATATATATATGTATTCTTCTTTGCCTTTTGTCCGACTTGCTGTCCAGCCAGGCCTACAAAGGTCTACGTTCGTGATTGCGCCAAATTACGATGTGAACCGCGATCTTTGCGCTGACCTTCCGCTAAGCCGTAAAACTCAATTAAAAGCTCGGCTTTGTTGCCGCAATTCATTTCATTTTTGCTGGCCATATATAGTATAACGACCAAGTTTTTCAGATTTTCAACAAGAGATATAACGAGTGATTTACATAACCTCAAATGTAGATAAATAAATGATGTACTCTGTATAATTGCTGGACTCATGTTCCTTGGCAACATGTTGCTGGCGTCTGGCAACATTGCGCAACATTCGACCAGCTGTTTTCGGGCGCTGCAGACAGGCGCATTGGCTGCACCAGCAACCCCTGTGCCAACTGGCGCCGGTACAGTGGGCATTCGAATTCGCGACTGCAACCCCACCCGGTTGCCTAGGTAACCGAGGCCAATCCCAAGTGCACGGCGTCAAAACAAACTCCGGCCAGACGAGATATGGCTGAAAGGTGACCCCCCTGCCCCATTAGCATTGGGCGAGGGCTGTTCAACATGGTATTTTTCGTGATTTCTGAGTCTAGCCCCCTCGCCCCAACCTCGGAATCGGAAGGGCCGGAGGGGAAGTTGAATGCATTTTCGGGGATGTTCTCCCGTTGATTCGATTCGCCTGCGTTCGAGACGTGACTCGAGTGGTATTTCAGCTTTTCAGCTTTATTTCCGATTAGACGGCTGGCCCTTAAGAGGGGCCCTCAAGTTGATCCATATGCGAGTTGGGCAGTCGACAGATTTTCATTTTCGTCTGTGTCACGCTCTCCACTTCACCGTTACACTGTGAGTCATTGAACGGACTGACATCTAGCCAGTTATAAAGCTTATAAACATATCCGGATTGTGTTTGTTGTTCTTGCCGTTGGCTGGGAACAAAATTACCAGCGAAGCGAGTGTACTGAAGTATGACCCCTGCTCGGCATCTTCCTGCCCCCCCAATTACTCTGGGTCTTCAACTCGAATGAACTCGAGTCAAGTTCAACACGTCTGCAGCGACGGCAACAAGGAAGGCAACTGCAAAAGAAAAAAAAAAACTACAACAACACACACTTCTACACACACACTTCGGCACATACTCGCCACTCGCACAGTCCATTCAACTGCGGCTCGCGGCACAGCTGTTTCAGTCTGCCGGGTTGACAGAACCTTTATCTCGCGCGTTCTTCGACTCGATTCGCAGACATTCAATCAGGGGCTACTACACCCACACTCGAATTGAGTACAAGCATGTGGTCGCCAGAGGGCGCTGGAGGGCTGCTGGGCCGCCTAAGATGTTACCGTTTGAGGCATAAACCAGTTTAAGCAGACCCAGTCCCGGCCCAGTCGAAGCCGACTCGGACGGCCCGATTCGAGAGGGTAGCCATTGGCTGACCCAGCAAATCGCGTCTGGCCGTTTCTCCTGGCTCTGGCTCTGCTGGGCAACTGGACGCACTTTCCAACTTTCACTACTTTCTTCACCCGCTTTAAACACCTTTAGCATGTGGATTCTCTCTGGCTCCTATAATAAGAGGGAAACGGGCTTCCCTAGAAGCTAGCATTTTTCCAGATATTAGGCTTTACGGGTGGAGGTCATGGGTCATTGGAAGGGGGCTTTACGGCAACACACAGCTGATGAAGATCCAGCATCGACTCGAGTCCGAGCCAGTTGAGGGCGAAGGGGAGGGGGTTTACCTGGCGATCGAAGCTGCATCTGCGATTCATTTGAGATATAGATATTAGAGTAGAGGTCATAGGTCATTCGAAGGCGACCTGCCGCCAAGTGGGGCTATATGAAGAGCTGAAGCTTGGAAGAGCTCCCACATCGACTCGAGTCCAAGCCAGTTGAGGGCACAGGGAGGGGGTTCACCTGGAGATGTGGAGCTGCATCTCGGATTCATACAAGGCCCATGCATTTGAGTCATTCCATCAATATTTATATAGAGATAGAGCGGATGAGCAAGGGCGAGAATCAGCGCACTATAAACTGATGCCATAAATTTGGGTTTATCTTAATGGAAGAGTAGAGCACTCACACACACACACACACGCACACACATTTGACAATAGATCGTGCAATAATGCAATCGACTGACGTCACATCTCGGGGAGTAAAATCGCACATGAAATGATGGCTGGGCAATAAACGAAAGTAAAATTCGGATTGGCAGAGTCGGGGAGAATAGTAGGAGCGTTATCAGGCCAGTTGGGGATGGCTAGTTTCCACACCATTTCGATTGCTGCTCCATGGCTATGGCTATGGAGTGACGCCAAGCCAAACATGTGAGTAAATAAACACGCCAGCGGATGGAAGTCTATTTGCCTAGCTTGATTTGAGAAATTCGCAAGACGATAAGCAAGGAGAGCACATAATGCGCTTATCAGATGTCTGCGATCCACACGCATATATAAAAGCTGGCCACAATAGACGCACTGCGTCAAAAGCAGTTCATCCCCCAGTCCGAAGATATGTCGTCGAGATCTACCAAGACTCTGTTGCTTCTACTCCTGGCGGCGGCCGCCGAGGGCGTGGTCAGACCATTGCCACCCTATATGGGAATGCCCACGCAGGATGGGCTGACGCGTCTGTTCTTCAACTCGCGGGTGACGCAGCGGGATCCGAAGATGTCGGTGTCCTGCTTCGCGGGCTACATCGGCGAATCGAATGTCATAACGGAGCAGTACAGTGGAGACTACACGGAGTGCCTGAAACTGGCGCAGAACTCACGGCGCGGCATCGACAAAGACTTCCTCTTGACGCGCCGGAGGATCGAGCAGTCGGCCCAGTTCGTGTGCCAATCGCTGAACGCCTGTGGCCGGGTTCAGGGCACCCTCGACTCCTTCAACTGCCATGCGGCCGCGGTAAGTGACAGCCAGGTGCAGCCAGATGCTGCTCCACTTTGAATGCAATGATTAATAATGGGAACTGTGAACGGGCACAGGGTTCCAACAACACGATCGCCACGTACAGCATCTCGGGCAATGCCTCGGAATCGGCGAATCTGCTGCAGGAACGCTATCGCCTCATCGATCTGCACCATGACCAGTGCAATCGCCGGGCCGAGCGCACCTACGTGGAGTCCACGGCGAAGAACTACAACTATCTGCAGGCCTGCCTGGATGGCCGGATCAAGCCGAGAGCCTTGCCCATCAGCACCACCAGCAGCTCCTCGACGACGACCACAACCACGACGACAACAACAACCACCGAGGCGCCAACCACCACACCGGAGCCCGCCACCACAACGGAGAGCCCGGCCAATCTGGAGGATCAGTTCAAGCAGCTTTTAAACTTGTTAAACTAATGCCGCGGCGCATCACGCGGTTCCTTAACAAAGTCCTCGCCAAGTCCATAAGCTAACCCAACCCTACCCAATATATATATATATATATATAGATATATTTATCCGCACTTGCATGCCCTTTGCCTTACACGAAATGTAATTACGACGAATTCTTGGGAAATATTCTCGATCTGCCATATAGAGCGGACAGGTAAAGAACCGAACCAGATCGCGACACATTTGGAAACCAGTTTCGTGGAGCCAAGAACTTGCCTCTGGCCGAGGCCCTTGTAGGGGCCGATCTAATGCGGAATAGGTATGAAACAAGCGGGGCCCAATGCCTCCAACTCCAGGTGAATTCACTTCTCGTTGGATCAGTTGGATCAGGTCTCCACTCGATCGAAATAAATCTGTGTCGACTGATTACTTTGCATACACACACTCGAGAGTGTGCGTGTGTGACAACTGGGCGACTGCAGGTGCAGCTATTGCTCAAGCTGTCCCGAAACTAGTTTTGCTTTGGCGACGACAACAAGCCGCACCGAAAAGGAAATCGTTGGCGTTGCTGCCTTATAAAGGCATTCGCTTGCCCCTTGCCGCACGTTGCACATGCGCCCCGCGTCTGCGTCTGTGTGTGTCGCGTCAGTGTATTCAGGTCATTCGCATTTTCACATTTTAAGGCGTGTGTGCCTGTTGTTGTTGTGCCTCACTTGCGGTTTATAACTTTTACTTGCAACGCCTCCGTCTTGCTCGCTCTCCCCCTCTCTCTCTCTCTCACTCTCTCGCTTAATTCACTTGTTACTTAATTGCACCAAAGTCATTTATAATCGATTAAGCTAGCTCTTAAAGGCTGCAATCTCTCTTGCATCCTTTGATTAGCATTTCCTGCCACATCATGATGATGATGATGATGATGGCGAGACAATGCCATCCCAGACACAAAGAGCCCTGGTCTCGGTCCGACTCGGAAATATATTGCTCTGTATTCGCTTCGGGCGATTGAGGCAGTTGATTTGCCTCCACTCACACACACACACGCAAGCGCGATGCTGCTGAGCCAGGGCAACAGTCTAGCCCGCCCAGTTCATTGTACCAATGCTGCCACCTCATCCTGCCACGGCTCTCGCTAGGGCTAATGACTTGTCAACGTTTTAGTTGGCTTTCAAGAAGAAGAAGACGAAGAAGAGCTCCAGCCGCCAAATGTTTGTTCTCATTAAAAACAAATTAATAATAGAATATGAATGGCGATCTCATTTCAGCCCACTCGAATGAATAGTATTCACAGTCTTCGACTTCGACTTCGAATTCGAATTCGCAATGGCCTTGGCCTGTGTGAGGCCTGTGAAGCCTCGTTGATCGACTGTTTCGATAGATTCGA
>JABVZY010000001.1:2485289-2503466 GCA_020883555.1 Drosophila nannoptera | reverse complement strand
GCTGCATGAACAATTTGACGTCAATTTGACTCGGAATAAGTTGATATTTTTTTCTGTAGCTTTTGCGATAAATCAAAATGAAAAATAGACAAAAGTCAGAAGACGGTATTCCTAAGCGATTTTCGACTACACTCAGCGAAAAACTTAGATGAACCAAATATTTGCATCTGCAAGAGAAATTACTTTTCTTTGTGCGAAAAAAAAAAAAATTGGACAGGAGCCAAAAAGGCCGCTTAGGGTGATGACGTCATTCGCAGTCTTTTTCTTTCTCAAAGTGCAAGCCGCGAATGGCAACTTGGCCAAGAGAAATGACAGGGGGCAGTGGCTAGTGGCACACACACACTCACGCACACCACACACCACACATCGCTTTAGAAATATTTAGCCGCTGACCCTTAAAAAGCAATATTTGACATTTGTGCTCAAAAGATACATTTGCCAAGACCAAAGCAGATCCATAGACAACTGCAAACTGTTTCGAGGCCTATAGGGCACACACACCCAGATATATATATATATAGAGTACATTTTTTACGTCTTATTTCGAGTGAGTTTCCAAAAAAGCCGAGCGTTCAATTAGAATCGGGCATATGAATTGCCCGCACAGCATTTAGACCGATTTGAAATACATATCTCAGCGGGGCCAGCAGATCCAATTTTAGACGGCTGCAGGCCGAATGGAAACTATTGAGAAAAGCGAACTACGACGAACAGACGAAAATTCTGGCAGCCAAAATATATCTACGAAATATGTCTGCATGTATCATGGGAGATAAAGATAAAGTTGAAATTGATTCGTAATGAACGGGCTGTAACAGAACAGAAACAAAACTTCGCCGGATATGCTAGAAAGTGTTTATAAACAATTGGCCGCCAAGTCGAGCGATCGCAAGATATGGGGCACCAGGTAGCCGGTAGCCAGAAGGAACTCGAAATAGCATCTCTACTGCGATCCATATGCCTAGATGGATACTCACTTTTCGGTGGCGTACTGTAGGGCATTGGCATGTGGCTGCTCCCCAGATATCCAAAAGTAAGTAGAAATACTCTATATAATTTGTAGAATCGCTTTGCTGCTGCTCTTCAATGGGTTCAGTCTCGTATCGGTTCGGTACACGGATTGGCTCACTTCCGTTTGGTTTGCGGTTCGGTTTAACGCGGTTTGTTGTGGCTATTTGTGTTGTCACGTTGTCACAGAAACCCACGCGCCGGGCCTAATTCACGACATTGTAGGCCAGAGTACACAGTAAATACCGAACTAGGAAACAACGCACAAAAAAAAAACATTAAAAAAAATGGAAAAAAAGAACTTGAGACACTATTGATTACTATGCAAACCGGGCGAAGTTATGCGGAGTAGTGTCCCGGGAATATGTTGCGACAGACAAAGGCTGAGCTGTTGACAATCCAATTAGCGCTTCGATGCCCGCCCAAAGCATGCGACAGCGTATTGTTTAACTGGGCGTATACGCGTGTTCTTCTTCTTTTTATTTTCATAAAAACACACGCGAATTCGAATTGCAACTGATTTGAGCCCAACTCTTTTCGTATATAACCGAAGCAGATCGCAGAAACCAAAAAAAAAAAAAACTCAAATGTGTTGAGCAGCAGCAACGGGAAATACGGCCGAAAATGTTACGGAAAACAAGAAAATCCGTAGCGCGACGCGCACGAACACACAACTAGCGTCAAACTGAAAGGGAGCCAAAAGCAATCGCCAAAGCAGGCGGCATTTTGTTCGGAAAATTGAAATTCGAGCAAGAGGAAAAGCACGGAAAGTGCTTGCCAGCACAATAAGGCCAAGCAGACTGAGAGAGCGCAAGAGGAAGAGCGAGAGAGAAGACGAAGAACCGTTTATACCACGCATATTGTTTATAAGACAACAGTGCCCGGATGAGCCGGACAAGAAGATACCCATCATCTCAGGCACAACCTAACCCTTAACCCCTAACCCCTAACCCCGACTTGCCTGGATAAGAGGAATAAATTGAGAAGTAACGAGTGCAAGGCCATGTGGTCATGGAGGAAAAGTGAAAGGATAATTGCCGGATCAGACGTACGTTAACTATCAAAATGACCCCCCTGGGGGGTTGAATAAATAAAGGGTGTATGCACGTGGTGCAGTAAACTTACCTTGGCAATTCAGCAGCCGCTGGCGCAGCAGCTGGAGCTGCGCTGCGAACAGGTTGCAGCAGCAGCTTGCGAATTCTCCTGCAGTCCATATCCTTGGACGATTCGACGCGTCCTTGACCGTATTGACCGTAACCGAGACACACGCGTTTTACAACTTCTAATTTGCACTACGATTTGCGCGCACTTTAAAACTAAATTGGCGACTTTTTTGGCGCCAGATTTTTGTATGCATTTTAATGCATAGATTACGCGTTACTAGTACGACCATAGAGACATAATGCACTTACCTGAATAAAATTGGCTAACTAGACTTCCTGGCACTAAGCTTCACAGCACAAAAAGTAACAAAATTTAGCACAATTATTGGGTGCACAAATCTGCGAATTGCCGAAACAGCTGAGCGCTGCAAATTTCTGAGAGGCGAAGGGACTATTGGGTTGATTAGCCGCGCACCCTGTGGGATTGCAGCGGCGCCGGAGGCACAATCTATGTCCAGTTGTTTGCGGCAGTTAACACTGTTGAGTGAACTATTAACACTTGATAGAAAAAATTCTAGAATTCCCGATTTGAAAATTGTAATAATTTAACATGGTGAAATTACACGAGAGTTTCTAGCGAATTGGCAGCCACACACGGTCAGTGCTGTGTAATGTGCGAAATTTAAGTATTGAATAGTAAAAGAATTGCTCCACACGCAACACTTGCAATTTTTTGCCACTAGAGGTCGTCACGTGCACACTACATCAAATAGCGAATATCAGCATTTACCGCTAGATGCCGCCACCGAATGTATGGCATTGTATGGTTAGTGATGGGAGAGTAGCAGAAAATTTGGCGCGCGAAATCTAATATATGCAAATTTGCAATTCTAATCTCCCGTGTCCCGTAATAAATGCTTAAAATGCAATATATGTTTTACCAAAGAAATTTATTTTAAAATTTAATTTCGACTTCGCCGCCACACATAGCAACAAACTCCTGCCTTAAGAACAAGCGCACTCTGTTCAAATAGCAGTCATTGCACAGGACACAGGCCAAAGCCCAACTAATACTAGGCAATAGCGCTGTGACATAAAGGACATGTCCGATGCCTTGTTATCTCCATGGGCGATGCACAATGATGGCATGTAGAACAAATCCAAATATTACTGGTTGGCTGGGTTATTGGCTTGCCGGACGAAATACACCCTGGAAATCGAGCCCCACACTCCACGCACGCGGGTAAACTAATTAAAAGGAAAAAACATTAATATAATAACTCCCGCTGAACCAACGCTAGACTCACTTGTCGGGCACATGAACAGTGCAGGCGTAACAGGCAACTGTGTCCACTTTGTGGTCTTCGGGCTCGTTCTTTGAGAATATGCTAACGGCTAGCTCCTCGTATTCTTGCCGGGCCTTTTCCGGCAGCGATTCTAGCGACTCCAGCTTCATAAACGCCCTGGAGCATGTGTCAAAGGATCTGTCCGCGCAACTGGCCAAGGCGAGTAAGCTGTAAATGTCCTCCACAGGCAGGACATCATCGTAGTCGCGTAATCGCAGCGCTGTTATCACGGCGCTATGCATTATGCCAAAGCGCAGCTGGCGCTGAGCAAGCAACATATAATGATAGCCTTCCGCGCAGTGCCAGATACGCTCGATGCAGGCGGCGTCTTCCAAACTGATCGAGTCCAGCAGCCGATTGCGATCGATGGCATACTCCAGTTCGGGAGTCGACAGCGACTTGAGATGATCCTCTGCGAGCAGTGCGGCCAGGATATAGATCTTCTTGATGCGTAGCATTGGAGCACGTTTCTCCACCTCCTGTTCGGCCAGCCTGCAGAGCAGACGCGCTGCATCCAGGTGCCGGCCAGCCTTGCGCTGCAACTCAATGGCATCCGGCAGGCGAGCCTCATTCAGTAGCTGGGCCGCATGCTTGCTCAGCAGGACATTCACCTCTGGCATTTGATACCTCTGGGCCAGCTCCACGGCCTGACCCCATTGACGCAGATTTACGCACGCATTGACCGCTGCCTTGGGGTCGCCAAACTTAAGGTAAGCCTGGACAGCTTCGGAGCACATCCCTACCATAAAAATCAAATATATGTAGAGCGCAAATAAAGGAGAAGCAACACGAGCCCTTACCCACAGAAACTAGCATTTCGGCCAATTTAGTTAGCAGCGGACTCTTATCCGGCAATTTATCAATATACTTCTCCAGCTCATCGAACTGTTCCAGATGATATAGCGCTTCGATGGAGCCTTCGAGATAATGGGATTTATCGTAATACTCCTTGGCACTCTCCCAAGATTTGAGATTGGCGAAATGGTGACCGATTTCGCGCCACGCCTTTTCCATTTGCTGATCCGAAACCCCTGTGCCGCCCATTCGATAAAGCTGCATCACGCGAAACCAATCGCAGAGGGTCATCCGCAAATCGATGGCCAGATCCCTGGGATCACATATAACATTAAATAAATAATTATAATTATTAAGTCGAAATGGACTTACCTTCGATCGGCGTCCATATACAGTTTCTCGGCCTCGTCGAACTCCCCGTAGAAGGCGGCAATCTCCGCCCGCTGGAGAATCTGGGAACTGATATTTCGCAGTCGCTTAATCAATTTAATACCCGGATAGTTGGCACAGCGAACGAAGGCGTTCTCCGCCGTCTCCAGCTCTAATTGTTTCAACGCTGATTCGGCCAGCAGGCGCCACAGCCGAGGATGAGGATTGTCCTCTATGAACTGCTTGGCATCCTCGAGGCCTACATGCTCGAGCAGATCGTCCGTGTCGCGCAGCGATTTTACGCGTAGCTGTATGAGATGGGACGTGCTCTGCAGTTCGCCGCAGCTGATAATGTCGTCCAAAAGAACGCTTGTTATCTCCAGGTCTTCGAACGTGCATATGTAGCCAGAACATGAGATAGGCTCCTCTGGATCGTTGCCACGAAAAATGTACATGCGGGTCTTCTCCATCAGGGCTAACAATAAGGGGTTATCCTTTGCCCAGCTAACAGCCCAAACATCCTTCCGTTCTACTCGGCTGAAGTTCAGCTGCGTCTCTCGGTTATCATCTAGATCCAGCAGGGTCATCACACCCGAATGATCTATAAGGGCAGCACGTCTGCAACAATAACAACAACAATTACATTCCGCCAGGATCAAGAGTGAGTTGTACAACTCACGTCGAATTACAATTGATGGCCATCTTGGTTATTCTCGTGTGCAGCGTGTGACGATTCCTCAGCGATACATTGGACACGCTATACTCATTGATTACACCCGATTCGCAGGCGACCAGCAGTAGTTTCTCGGACAGCGCAAGGGCACAAATGGGATCGCTTACGCGATTCTGTTGTCCTTGCAGAAGATCTTTGGCCAACTCCACGCCAGTTGGTGTATCATGAATGTGAAAACGTTTTTCCTTGCGCGCCTTAACGCCATGCAGGTTCGAAGTGCTCTAAAAGGAGCGAAACATTATAATTAACAAAACAGAAGGACATCCAAAGAGGACATACCTTTGGCGTATGATAATGCCAGATTAGTATTTCCTCGTGAGAGGCAATGGCCACATAGCCCGAGTTAATACCCACGAAGCGGGGCTTAATGTCCGTGTACTTGGCTGTTGGACATAACAAGAGTATATGCTCAATCAATTAATCAGTTTTTAATTCAACGGTTCAACTCACAGTCCACTGTTGTCCCGATGGAGTTACACAGCAACAGCTGATAGACCCTTCCGTCCGAGGACGAGTTACTGCGTGGTTCCAGCGTGCTCAGTGCTATTTCTTTGATGTTGCTGCTGACGCACTCGACGCCCAATACGCAATGCTCGTTGCTAGCCGCCATGCAAATCGTGGGCTCCACTTCCTTCAAGTAACTCTGATTGGACACCGTGTTCCAAAAGGTGATCACATTCATCGGCCCCACATTTGAGCTGCTCGAGCTGCTGCTATTGACACTACTGTGACTTGGGCTACTGCTATTGAGAAAGACCACGGTCTTTTCGAAGTAGCACCAAATGTATTCGGGTCGAATATTTGCAAAATATATAAACGAATCAACGGCCATGGCTATGCGCAGTGATTTGCCTTCCCAGCTGACCGAAGTAATATCGCTTCCGGGCACTTTGAGCGTCCGGTGCAGCTTCCCTAGCGGCGAGTAAAAGCAGACTTGATTTGTGTCGCGCAATGGAGTCGCCGCCTCCAGAGATGTGCCGCAAATGGCCAGCACACTTCCATCATGGTTCCATTTGGCGTCCACGTTGCGCATTCCCGTGTCAAAAATAGCAGGTGCTATAAATTAAATTTATAATATACATTATAATTATCAATTAGACGCCATCAGCTTCCACTCACAGTCGTCGTTCTCGTTGCGCATAATCTGCACTTTCCCGTTCTCATAGCAAATGGCTAGCACAGGTCGGTCCCGATTGTTGCCTGGATTGCCGCTAAACCAGTTAATGCTGGCGATACGCTGCACTCGACCAGCGGAGCTGCCCAAGGTGACGCACTTTATGTTCAGCTTCATCTGAGAGTGGTTCAAGGTATCGGAATATTATAAGAACAATAGCTACAATTCAGAGAGTTCCATATGTACCGCAAAGTTGCCATGGCTGTCATAGAGATGGCACTCGCCATTGGCTAGGGCGAACAATATAAGTCGATTGTCGGGACTCCATTGTACCCCAGACAGGTGAGTGTTCTTCAGCTCTTTGCCGAATATACGATTGCCATCAACGGAGCCAACAATGATAGCGCCATCCTCATAAACAATGCAGATTTTCGTGCCGTCTGAGGTCCAGCTCATGCCAGCCACGGTTGATTTCTTACGATCGTTTGTCATCTCCTCGTACCAAGCGCCTTTATAGAGCATCCAAACCATTATGACTCCGTCCATATCGGAGGACGTCAGCTTATGCTGGGCATCGTTCCATGTAACCACCTTAACCGATTCCTTGTGACCGTCCAACGTCTGATTCATCGACAGATTGGAGACGGCCGCCAACCCACCTTTGTTCTGGCCATTGTTTGCTCCTGAAATAGATCGGAGTCATTGTACTTTTGCATACCCAAAACAATGTTTTTTTACCTTGGTGGTCCAATTTGAGAACCTTGAGCAGACCTTCTGTCCCTGCAACTGCAATGTAACCCTCCTCCTTGTTCCATGCAATGCAATTCAGTTTCACATTGTTGGGAATAGCAATCTATTGAAATTCATTTAGATATCATTCTCGCAGTTTTGGTTTTAGTTCTACTTTACCTTTTTGCTTAGGTACACAAACATTTCGGCTCTTCCGCTATATAAATGCCGCTTTTCAAGTTACAACATTTGTTGTGTACCTGTTAACAGAAATGTGATGTGCAATCGGTTGCCATGGCGTCGCATTTGGTATCAATATTTTGCCTTTGCTTACAGCTTGCATTTAGATACACCGGCTGTGCATGCGCGTTGCTCTCGCATGTTTGTCTATCTCCATGCTAAAAATCTTTTACAAAAAACACACACGTACACAATTTAATGAAGAAGAAATAATTGTAATTGTATCGCTATTCGATCGTGCTCAAATCCGCTCTCTGAAGAGAGTATGAAAATGAGAACTAGTTTAGTTCATTGATTCATTTAAGTTTGTTGCGCGGCGATCAATTCAAAGAGAGTTTAAAAGGAACAAGTGAACCAGTTGCTACCGTAAACATTGATGAACTGAGTTTTGGAATTGTTATCTTAACGGGCATTTCAGTTTCTTATCATTTCCAATAGAGTACGAATGTACGACATAATTTTGCCGGGCTTATTTCTACTTGTTATTGGTTAATATTGGTGTTAATTCGGCGCAAGTTATAGTCACACCGCTATATCTACTTTATCAAGTTACTGATACTGAAATAAATATATTTGGAATGCGTGAAGACCACCTATCTATTTAACATTTAGTTTATTATTATAACCTTATCATCGGGGAACAGAGAGAGAGAACGAGAGAAGGAGGGAGAGAGAGAGAGAGAGATAATTTATCTAGGCAATACGAATGCGCCTTTTGTATAGCTGGCAAACTGTTGTGGTCACCAGGAACATGTACACAATTAATATGATAACTGAGGTGGAATCCGAACGTTCCTCGGGCTTCAGAAACACATTGACACAACCCGTTAAAATATTGGCTAAAAGAAAAAATACGAGCCCGTTCATGTTCAAAGCATCACAGATTATAAATACACCCAACCTATCCTTAGTAACCGTACCCTCCAGGGGTGAAGATGAACCCAATTCAGTTTCACTCAGTTGGTCAATGCGTGGCCAGTTGTCATCAATGATAAGAACAAAGATCAATATCGTAAGCCACGCCATGGTGCCTAATATGGCGAACAGCCACAGAACATAGCCCAAATTGCAGGTTACACGGGAGATACCCACTATAAAGGCGCTGGCTACCATTGAAGCCCAGCACAGTGTCGTCCCCATAAATAGGCGACGCATTTTTCCAGTCATTTCTTCATAGCTGAGCGACGTTTTGTCCAGTAACCAACGGGCAAAACATATAGATAAGAAGTATATAGCCACAAAACCTGGCAGTGAAAGAAGACCCTCGCGATTTGCGCTCAAAAATGTTGAACGAGGAATATCATCGTCCCTTACATACTCAGAGATTCCTCCAAAGCTTAAAGCGATCTGATGACAAGCGAGAACACCTGTAAGGCATGAAAAATACAATTGGTTAGAGTATTTTAAGTCGGCTACATATACATTCATGCTCTTCTAGTAGAACTTACCCAAGGCCAAGTGCAAAAGCTGCCTCTCGCTGTGAACAAAGTAGATGAGAATGCTGCCAAAGAGTTTCGTCAATCCCAGGGTAAAGAAGGCATTCAAATGCCTTCCATATTCATGGTCATCTTGACCATATCCAACGAGAATAATGGTTCCCACACGAATAAATCCAAGCAAAATAAGCGGCATAGCGGAGTGTATGATACTACGGCGCAGATCGGTGAAGTTTCGCATGAGTCGCGAGACCAGACCCATCGTAACCACAAATAATCCAATGCCGGTGTCCATAAGCTGGGCCCCATAAAAACGACTCTTTCGATATGGCCGATGGAAGCTTTTAAAGTCGATGGCCAGTATACAGATTGCGGTAATCATTTGAGTTAGCGCCCGAAGCACTGTTAATGCGAACGGCCGACTTCCCATATCGAATTGTGATCGATTCCTTATACGCAACAGCACTCGGCTTCGTAGCATGTACAGCAAAAGGCAGCCAGTCAGGAGTAGCACAAAGAGTAGACTATAGCGGTAGGCCACTGTCACAAAGAGGATTCCCGGCATCATGATCAACAGAAACTCCAGTAGATAGCATTGGAAAGAGTGGAGCCGACTCGCAAAGCGGGATGATAAAAATACGCGAGCCAAAACGATGCCCGAGAATGTGGTCAAAATAACAATCAGCGAGAAGAAACTCTGCTCTATTGAAGCATATGAGCGTTTATCTGTATTCTGTTGGGAAGGACTTGAAGTAACTGATTTGTTGTCCATCGTGTTTGGACGTATACTGGTATGCGACATGACGGTACTGCTCACTAAATATTTATTGATAAGTAATAAAAGCCTACTCTATGAAAATTATATTCGCCCTACGATAAGCTTAACCAAAAAATATTGAGGTGATTAAAGCTTTGATAAAGGTCTTCCTACTGTTAAATTTAGAGATAAGTTATATGGGAGCTCGAGCATTTTGAATAACAGGTTTTGGTAACAGAATAACTGTTGAATTGGAACGGCTGCAGAACAGTTGTGCAAATGGAACGAAGGCGTTTCTGTTAACGAATCATGCAGCCCTGGTTTAGAAATGCTCAGCTGGAATAAAAAGGGCTCGTCAGTAAACTTGATTTATTAGAACACAACCGAAATTTTTATTGTTGACTGTATTACTCATGGCTACCGTTGCTGTTAAAAACTGCTGGTGGTCACCAAGGCATTATCTCTTTCTATCAAATATCCGCGAATAGTTCGCATTTGCAACAAGCGCGAGTTATTTATACGGTAAGTAACTGGTACACGTGCTCAAGAAGTACATGCAATTTGTTTATACAAATAAGTGCGAAAAATTCGTCGGCCGAGAAGTGGGCGTCACATGTCTCTATTGCTATGGCTAAGGTAAATCGCTGCTTGGCACACGCCGTATACATAAACATGCCATTAGGATAAACAATAGCTGGGTGGCTGCTATACTTCTTTATTTGCAACTGTGACGTCATCAGCGTAAACGAAGCCGACCAATCAACAAGCCGCTAAGAGGGGCTTGTCCATGGTCTCGTCTATGTATGTGTTCGCTTTCGCGTGACTGTGTGTGTGTATATATAAATGTATATGTATGTCGCATATTGTTTTATTGGGCTCACGTGCTGTCGCTCGCCCACCCACTCCGCCCTGCCCAGCTGCCGTCACTGCTACTAGACGCTCGTTCTCTGTTGCTCTTTAGCTCTCTGGGATGTATGTGTATATAGCTAGATCGGTCGTTAGCCAATCTTGAATTATCATTCGATGGATTTTTGCTCAGTTTGCCGTCAACGACGCTGGCGCTCACATCACGCGGAACTAATATTTGATTTGCATTTGATTCGTGTAAAGGCCGGCTGTCGAATGTTTTTGTAAATGAATTTTACGTAAGTGACATTTTACAAGTTTTCCATTTGCTGCTGCTGCGCATTTGCATTCATCTCTAGGCAAGTCGAAAAGTGCATAATTAAAAAATGTATTATACTTCTAATTTTATTGTACAAATTCTTCAACTGTTTATAACAGCCAGTTGAGAAATTGCTTACTGGCGCGAACGCGACCTTTGGAATTGTGAGACTCGTTGCTAACGTCATCAAATAAAATTGAGAACTCTGCACTCGGTATAACATTTATTTGATAAGGCCCTTCTCACTATCTGCCGGTCAGCTTATCAGCCATAAATCATTTGTCAACAGTCACAACGAAAATGTCGTGCAGCACTTTGTCACTGCGTTTGTTGACCCAGCAATACATGCATATGTACATACATATATGCAGAGACATTTATATATACGTATTCTCATGGAATCGTCATACTCTGCTTGAGTGTGTCAACCTGTCACGGCTTTTATTTACTTCGCTCAGCATTCGATTAACCCACAATGCAAATGCAATACTTATTCACATTTAGCAATCGCAAATCCAGTAATTACAAGACTTTACTATAATACCCAGCTGTTTCACATAGTTTAAATGCCTGGCTGTCAGATAGGGTAGATTTGAAATGAGTTTCATCGGACGCAATCATCGTTGGGACATAACATTTTTCGTATATTTAGCATTTTAATATTATTAATGAAGTTGAAATTGTTGCATAAGCGAATTTATTGTTTACGCCTGACGACTGCCGATAGTCAGAAATTGTATTTAAATTGTTCAATCTACTTTATTTATAAATATATTTTTTTCGCCCAAGAAGTTGAATGAATGCACTTCAATTATTTATAAACACGCATGACGCATTGATATAATTATAGATATTTTCATGTATATATATATTGTTATGCATCTCTTTTGAATGCGACTTTTGTACCTTTGTAATTGGCATCGCATTTTATGCCATATACTTAATCACATAACCACATTTATTGCAGAAAATTGTCGTTTGATTTACTGCAATTGTTTGCAACAGGAACTGTATAAAAAGCTATATATATATAATTTATATATATATATATAGATGCCTGTGCGAGTCCATGCTGAAAATGCAAATGCGAATATCACTACCTAAATGTCAAGGCGATACCGATCCCACTCTCAGTTGGCAACTCCTAATGTCCCTCTCACACGCGCTCTCCCACTCTCTCTCTCTGAGCATCCCCGAATCGTTGCAACCGGTTCGTGTTATCTATCAGCTGGCTGACGTTTAATTCTTTTGCGTGTCCCGTTGTCAATGTTTGTTTTCAATGCGTTGCACTGAAAGCTCTTTGTCAATGCACACAAACACAGGCACATGCATTTGCGTGTACGGTGCATGCCTAAAAACATGTGTGCGTGTGTATTGTATTGTGAGAGCTCCATGACGCGCCTTCGCTTGATATGTGGCTAGCGGTTCGAGTAGCTGTCACTTGTTCCCCGACTTTCATTTACTTTTCGGCGCTTGCCTTGGACGGATGTCGTGGTGGGCAATACGTAGCACAAAGCACAAACTCACACACAGCAAAAACAAAAACACAAACAAAACAAAAATAAAATTACAAAAACAAAAACAAAGAAAACACAACAACAAGAACAGAGTGGAACGACATAGTATTGGTCTAGCTATCTCCTTTACTCCTTCCGTCATTCTCTTGAGTATTGGCACAAGTGTTAACAATTGTGGCTGCCCTTATCAGTGTTATCAATAAACACAACAACAACATCAACACACAACAAACAGCAACAAAAGCAACAACAGTAGTAACGGCACCAACAAGGTAAACGATTCGGCCGTAGCATAAAACTTTATAATAGCTGTTGTTGAAACGGTCCAACCATAATATTGATAACTGGCGGCATTTTGATCGACACTTTCATATAAACCTATACTATATCTATAACTGTATTATGCACACAGCAAATCCATAGAAAAACTACACAATTTCGTTGGGCTGCGCCCCGATTATTTCTCAATTCTCTATGCCTGACATTGACTCGAACTTAGACTCTGTAGTCAAGGAGAAGCACTAAAAATTTAACAGTATTTCCATGCATATATATATATATGTATATATATATTTGTCTGTCTGTGGAGGCTACGAAGTGCTCGTGTAAATAATTGACATCACTCGATCATTTGTGTCTTATCAGCGTAGCCTCCGATTTCGGCAGAAAAAAATTTCTTTTTTTTTTTCGAAAAAGCTTTGCAAATTTGTAGATAATACTTTATAATGGTTGTTTGCTCGTGTGCATGTGTGTGTGTGTGTGTGTGTAATGTGGAGGGCTCGGCAAAGCTTTGGGGCTTGGCTCCAACTCAACAAGAGTGCAAAGTCAAAAGAAATAAATAAATGTACACAGTTGTTTCGAAAGGTTTCTGATGAAGCAGAAACCAGCTTCGATCTCGTCGGGCATACACGATTCTTTAATGCTCGCTCGAAAGGGGGCGTGGGTTATGAGGGGGGTGGGGGGTCTTTTTCTCATCCCCCATGAATGAATGATTGAAACTAGAGTCTGATGACCGGCAAGATCGGCAGTGTTTATAACGAAAAAGAGTCGTAAGACTTGGAGATCGTATCGCCTAGGGAATGGAATGTATGAAACTGATATTTGGCTGGTAGCTTCATATCAAGCGGGCGTGCTTATCGAGCCTTAGATAACACCATAGAGTAATATTTCGATTTTTGACCCGTTATAATTCCTTATGTAATCCCCATTAAAACCTCGATCAACGTAATTCTCAACTATTCCGTTTAGAAAGCAAAATGACAGAGGGCAAGAATGTACCAAATTCTAGTGCGGATGTACCATTCCGGAGCAAGGAATTGCGCAAGCAATCCTTAATTCAACATACCGGCTTGGTCGGCGTCATCGATGAGGGTACTAAGACGATCGGATTTTCGGTCTATACGACGCCGGACTTTAAGGAAATAGCCGCGCATCGGATGGAATTGAGTGTTATAACACCCCAAGATGGCTGGTACGAACAGGATCCCATGGAGATGATGGCAACGATCAACAAATGTGCGGAGGAGACTATCAAACAGCTGCCGGAACTGGGCTACAGTGCCGGCGATATTGCCACTATTGGCATAACCAATCAGCGGGAGACGACTATCGTTTGGGATGCGGTCACAGGCAAGCCGCTATACAATGCCATTGTATGGAAGGATATACGCACCAGCTCCACCGTGGAACAGATTGTGGCCAAGGTGCAGGATGCGAATCATTTCAAGCGCAGCACTGGACTTCCCATTTCAACGTACTTCTCGGCCTTGAAAATCCGGTGGCTCAAGGATAACGTGCCCGAGGTTAAGCAAGCCTGCCGCGAGAAACGATGCAAGGCCGGAACTGTGGACAGTTGGATCGTTTGGAATTTGACCAATGGTGAGTGAATCACATTATCCATATGCGGCCATTGATTTTAGCTAATCTTAGTATGCACTTTGCAGGTGCTCTGCACATCACGGATGTGACAAATGCATCACGGACGCTTCTCATGAATCTGGAGACTCAGAACTGGGATCCGGTGCTACTGAAGACTTTTGCCATAAGGGAGGAAATGTTGCCCAGCATACGCAGCTGTTCGGAGATCTTTGGCAGGATCACCTCGGAGCGCAGTGCTCTGCGCGGAATCACGCTTAGCGGCATTCTGGGCAATCAGCAGGCCTCGCTGCTCGGTCAGATGTGTGTGAAGCCCGGCCAGACGAAGAACACATATCGATCCGGTTGCTTTCTGCTGTGCAATACGGGCGATAAGCCCGTATTCTCTAGTCACGGACTGTTGACAACGGTGGCATACAAGCTGGGACCGCAGGCTCCTA
Source organism: Drosophila nannoptera (assembly GCA_020883555.1). Classification (NCBI taxonomy): domain Eukaryota; kingdom Metazoa; phylum Arthropoda; class Insecta; order Diptera; family Drosophilidae; genus Drosophila; species Drosophila nannoptera. The sequence goes on along the minus strand of JABVZY010000001.1, from coordinate 2,488,839 downwards.
TCACATATGCCTTGGAGGGTTCTGTCTCGGTCGCCGGTCATGCTCTGTCGTGGCTGCAACAGAAGGTGCGACTGTTGCCGGACTCGCGGGATGCCGAAAAGTATGCCGAGCTGGTGCCCACATCGGGTGATGTCTACTTTGTGCCTGCCTTTACTGGCCTTTATGCTCCGTATTGGCGACAGAACGCACGCGGCATCATCATCGGGCTGACGCAATTTACGCGCAAGGATCATATTGTACGCGCCGCCCTGGAGAGCATCTGCTTTCAAACGCGCGACATCCTCGAGTGCATGCATCAGGAGTGTGGCTACGAGATAAATAAGCTGCATGCCGACGGAAAGCTGACCACGAATAATCTGCTGATGCAGCTGCAGGCGGATACAGCTGGGCTGCCCGTTTTTCGCTCCCAACTGATGGACTCCACCGCCTTCGGGGCGGCCATGTGTGCCGCCCAAGCGGAAGGAATACAGCTGTGCAAATTTGAGCCAGAGAAACGTTACTATGAGAATGTCCACTATGACACCTTCTTGCCCACAACCACGGAACAGGAGCGAGCCGAACGCTACGGGAAGTGGAAACGGGCTGTGGAACGCAGTCTCGGCTGGGTCATTAAACAAAAGAAGACGCGCACCCACACCGAGGAGAACTATCGAATGTTGTCCTCACTGCCAGCGAGTATCTTCTTAATCAGCAGCTTCGCAATGCTGGTGCACTCCCTTTCGGTATCGGTCAGATCGTGAAGACTGGAATCGAAATCGGAATCAGAACTGCATAAATGTCAATATGTGTTACATAACCAATGCCATAGGACACGCCTCGTTGAGCTGTCGCATCGGTTCTTTCGGTTGTGATAAATATTATTTAGTATCGAAACAAGTACGACCCATGTATATATAGACTATCCCTTTCTATCTCCTCTTCCAAGTGTTTCAATGGGTTGCATTGGCTGTAAAGAATGTAAATAGCTCTTCTTTTTTTTTTTTTCTTGATTTAATTTGTTTTTTTTTTTTTCATTCGTGTCTAACTATGAATACGAATATAATTCATGTACTTATCTTATCAATAGCTCTATTGGAGATAAATTGATATCGATAACTAATCGATTCACATAAATCTATTTATATCACCTATTGTACATAACCCGAGCGAAAATGACTTTTGTACATTATTTAAGCACATAAATGACAATGTCTAGTTTATAGGCTACAAATATACAAGATAATCATTTGAAAATGTTTGCCTCATTTATGGAGGAGAATTAACTTAAAGCCAAGAATCCATGACTATACGCCAAATTCCATTGGATTACTATGTCGGCCTGTATTATCTTTTCGATCAAGATCTGAAAAATTGACTTTAGTCCCAAGTTGGTATTTTGTTCAAGTTCATACATAGATTCACAATCAAAAGCGGAAATGTCAATATCATAAAAAAAATCAACAAAAGTAATCTACCGATAAATGGGAGGCGTTTGGCAATACTCAAATAATTTTGGGTGTGTCCTCTGTCAAAAGTGCAAAGAGGGAATATTACGCTTTCGATCTAACACAATCAAAAATAATAATAATGGAATATAGCTAAAAGCGATCAACAATAAGAGCGCTCGATCTGACGTGAATTTTTTGTATGGCTTTACCTCCAACACGACCGCTTTCGGCCCACGCCCGTTATCCTTTTCGGGCCGAACTGCTTGCTCATTTAAATTGGTTCTTCGGGTTATCTCCTATTTAAGTATGCACACACTCACACTCGTGGGCCCAGGTACAAGTGGTAAACACTTGCACAACCAACAACAACCTCTGGCCGGGCTCAGGTAACAAGAGCCAACAAAACAACGAAACAAAGAAATTGATTTTCACTGCTATGGTCCCGGGAGTACACCTTTAGAATTTTTACTGAATCAGTGTGGAACAGCAGTAACAACAACAAGAAAAATAACAAAAACAACAACCGGAATTCGTTTGAAGTTTACGCGAGCATCTATCCCAATTTTCTCTTCGCACGTTCGCTTGTATGCGTGTGTGTGAAGTTATTGCTCAGAGCGTGCATGCCTGTATATGAATAAAAACTGAGGAATTTCCTTAACTGTGCTCTCTGCTCTGCTCATGCTGAGGCAGCATCAGAATACAAAGTGTTTCACTCAAACGGCGTCTTTTGTCTTTGAGTGTAAGATTGTCGCTCAAGCTGTTCTCTCAAGCCAGCGCAAAGGCATGCCAAGTTCATATAATAAAGTCTGGAGTTGTTGCACACATACTCTTGCTTTTATCTTTTCTTCTCCCGCTCTTTTTTTTTTTGCTGAAGGCTACGGAGCTCGTATAATGAAGTCTGGAATTGTTGCACTCATACTCTTGCTTTTAGCTTTTCTTCTTGCGCTCTTTCTTAGTGAATTGAATGCATGTTAAGTTCTTATAACGAAATTTGAAGTTGTTGCAGTCATGCTCTTGCTTTTATCTTTTCCTCTCACGCTCTTTCTTTCTAAGTGGCATGCTAAGTTCGCATTATGAAGTCTGGAGTTGTCGCACGCTCTTGCTTTTATCTTTTCGTCTCACGCTCTTTCCTTCTTTGTGAAGGCATTCCAAGTTCGTATTATGAAGTCTGGAGTTGTTGCACGCTCTTGCTTTTATCTTTTCCTCTCGCGCTCTTGTTCGCTCTCATTCTCTTTAACTGTTGATCAGTGAGTTCCACTCAAAGCCATCCTCGGGCCGTTAAACGAACCGCCACAGTTGCCGCTTAGGTTTCGTCGCGTCTGTTTCATCGTTGCTCGATCGAGCTGTTGCCGTGGATATTGGTTTTGCTGGTCGTTTTTTTTTTTTTTTTGTTTATGTTAATTCGATTGTGTTAGCTATTTATGCGAATTTGCTTACATTGCCGAATCGGCAATAAATTCTGGTCAATTTATTGTGAACCAACGAAATTGGAAGCGTGAGACCACAGAGTTCCTTACCATGTCTGACGATACCTGAGTGTTTTTGTTTGTGAGTGAGGCATTAATAACAGTTTGCAGCCAAAGGGTCAAACCGGTTTAGTCAGCACCAGTCACCCAGCCACTACACAGCGATGGACACTGCATTGCCAGCATCAGGCTCCGTCTCGGGTTCTGCCACAGCCTCAATCTCAGCATCCCTGCAACGTGTTGCATCACAATCGAGTCTCGTCCAGGCATCAACACCCCATCACTATCATTATATACAATATCCGGCCAGCTATCTGCAACAGCACCAGCACCAGCAGCAACAACATCAACCATCAATTGGTTTCGCATCAGCTGCTGCTGCTGCCTCCTCTCCGCAGCAATGTCAGTGCCCCTGCTCCTGCGGACGGGCCACAGCGACGCAGCAGCAGAACGCCTCAATGGCTGTGGCTGTGCTGGTCCACCAGCAGACCTCGACACCTGTCCAGCCGGCGACCCTGAAGACGCAATCCGCCCAATCATTGCTCAATCATTCCTATCAGGCGCTGCCCAACGAGGAACAGCCACGGGAGCAGCGTCCGAATATACCCTTCGACAGCTCGGCCCTGAGCTCAGCTCGCTGTGACTGTGATCTGGAGT
>JABVZY010000001.1:2460181-2474105 GCA_020883555.1 Drosophila nannoptera | reverse complement strand
CACCGAGCCAGGGCAGCAGGCGCATCAGGCTGGCAGCTCCGATGAGGCCAACGGTGGTGATCCGCTCGGTTGCCGCACCCAATGAGTATAAAATAATAATAATATCCACATCAGCATTTTACACATTACACGAAGTTTAACGAATATGATTTCCGATGCAGAAGTTCCGGGAAACAGATGAACACGTTTTACTTTTGATTTCTTTTTCGTTTTCTCCCGCGCAGCTATGCAAGCTCTACAAAGTTTTTGTTTTAATGCATTTCAAATGCTGTGAATATAAATGAATTGTTAATTAAGCGCGCTCATATTCTAATTTCAATGTTTAATAAAAATTTAAATGCAACAAACTATAGTTAATTTCTCATCGATCTCACTTCTCATCGTTCAGATTAGAAAGAATAACTCGATTTATAGCGTTTTAATTTATATTTGTTCTGCTTTTAATCTGCCATACAACAGCAATACAATTTATAAGCTTTAGCGATTGATGAAGGCTTAGTCGTTGGTTTGGCATATGAGCGCGACGCTGCGCTTCACCCAATGTGAGGCTTTCATTTGGGTGTTCAGTAGCAGGGGCACAACATAATTGGTCGAGTGGCCGGTGGTGGACAAGGTGCCCTTGCGCTCGGCCGTTTTGTACAGCGGGCAGCGATAGCGTGATCCCTCAGTCAATTCCAGAAGAAGTATCGGACGGAAATATATGGCAGGCATTACATACATCAAAATCTTGGGTAACTGTTCAACCAATATGTTTTGTTCCCAGTTCCAACGTGCACCCTCGAGAAACAGTCCGTTGCAATAGACACCGTCGTCCGGTGGTGTGCTCTTCGTTTCTACCGTCAATACATCATAGTCGAATGTGAGTGTGTCGATGGGTATCTTATATTTGCGGGCGAAATTCTGCATGGCACCAGTGAGGAAGGCCTGGGTGAAAAAGAAGCCAGATAGCCAGAACGTTGGCGGCTTGCCAACGCGATGCCACTGATGCAACCAATTGAGACGCTTGTACAGATCTTGCACATAGGAACCGAGGGGTTTGAGGCAGGGATACGACTTACTCATCCATTTAGTCGGTATACGATTATATTTCATAGCAGTCTGGACGCCCTCCAAGTCCGGTGTCATCACAATGATACCCTTGATAGCCATTGCCAGATCACGGCAGCTTGCGCGAATCTCTTTTTGCAGCTTCAAGAAACGTTCCATTTCTTGTACAACAACTGTATTCATGGATTCATTGTAATTAACGGGATATTTTTCAGCCGCACCCTCAATATCCATGTCGGCTGGCATTTCTGTCTCGATCTGATGAATTGTGTCCAATATCATTTGCTCCGGACTTACTCCACCACCAGCGCTGCCGGCCGCCTCACTGCCCAGTAGCGAAATCATCGACTCTAGCAGCGTTTTGGTTGTGTGCAAGTCTCGAGTAATGCCCGAATTAGCGTGCAAGCCGTATACCTCTGGCGGTGCTAGTGACGGCAAATTCTCGTCCAGATAACGAAGAATTTCGCGATGCTCCGTTTTACGGGGCAGTATATATCGATCATCTCCAGCGAAACGGAAACGATTATCGTTCACTACTTGAGCATTGCAGAAGTCCGCGAGGATTGTGACGATTGCTCGTCTGTCCCAGTTATCCGTAACACGTCCTCCATAGTTGCATTCACTGGTCAGATACGAGATGGCATCGTATGGCACGTGATCGTATTGATTGAGCAGCATCTATAATTGGCAATTATTCGCGAGAATTACAAATAATATATATACACGTGCTTACACTTAGCTGGAGAACAGAAATTTGTAGATCGGATTCGTTAAAGCCATAGGATATATTCCAGCCCAATGGGCCATATTTGCGACGCTCCTGAACGACGGCATGGAAGAAGCAGATACCGTATAACAGACGTGTAAAAGCGCGATCCTGTTTGGCACAGCCCATATAGAATTCGGGCTCATTAATCGGCTCCGAATTGTATGAACGCATCAAATTTTCTCGCAGACCCGTCGGCGGTTCATTCGTCATCTTGACGCCGTTTTGCAGAATGGTTACGGGAAATTGAGGCGTGGGATACGCCGTTAGCCAAATGCGGAAATTAGCTGCAATTGATTTGAGACATCAATATCTATACTGTAAATGCATATGTGAAAGGACTTACCCTGCGTATTGAATGTATCCATGTTCTCCCATAGGTATTCGAGAGTCGGCATCCACGATGCGGCCAGATGACAATTCTGCAGACAAACCCAATAGCCCATTTCTTGAGCGTTCTTGATAAGAGCTGTTGCAATCGGACCCTGGCCCTGACCCAGCGAGATACTTTGAAATGTCTCCTCTTGGCCCATTTTCTCGGCAAATGCTAAGAGGGAACCCAGTGGATCAGCACCGGGTGACAATATGAAGACCAAAGGAGTTAAAGCTGTGGATTCTGCGTACGATTTGGAGATGTCAAATTCAGGCGGCGTTACATACTGTTCGCCGATTGTGTTTGCAATAAAGTTTCGAATAGCAAGGAACACACAATCTGGGCGAAGAGCCTTCAGCACGATAATCTTTTCGAAGGCGGTGGTTTTATCCTGCCAGGGAGGCGGCAACGGCTGCTTGTCGGGCGAAGAGTGATCGTAGATCGCTTGCCAGGCTGGCAGATTTTTGGTAAAGGAATCAACAATGCCATTCAACTCTTTGAGCTCTTCGAGTCTCAGTATATTCAACCAGACTGTATCGGTTATCCAACTTGGATCGGGATTGGGACGTATATTGGCTGACTCTTTGGCACTGGTTAGCAAGATGGAAAGATGTCGCATATCTACCTGCCCAGTGCCTAGTAGGATTCGTGCAGTGAGTATGAATGAGAAAAGCAGTTTATCCTTCTCGAAAATGGAACGGCAAACATTGTTGTATAAGTTTTTGGTAAAGCCATCGACTAGGAACTTGATGCGGCGCGGCAGATCCTTGGACTTGTTGGCCGTCTCAATGGAGTACATGTACAGATTGATATACCAATTAAGCGAAAATTGATACATTGGATCAATATTGGGTAAGTCGGTTATGGAGTAGTACAGTATAGAGGAGTGGACTGCCACGGGTTTATAGTTAAGCCGGAATGCCTCAATTTTGGCCGATGTCTCCTTGGCTGCGTCTTGCTTCTCCGTAATATCCTTGGACAAGGTCTTCGAATCGGCCAAGATTAATATTGCCGCCTCGTTCTCCAATATATCCCCCTCACTACTGGTCAAAGTCTTTAGGATCATATTTTCGGCATCACGCAGAGCGCCTTTGTTGGCCGCCGCCTCGGTAGTGAGCATAATACGTAACTCCTGCAGATCTGGACGCTCCTTAGCAACCACAATGCTTAACAGCTGGTCCATCAGGGCGTTCTGGGTTAGGGCGAAATTGATCACAGTCACCTTGTTGAATGTTTCGGGCAAGAAATGTGGATTACGTAAATTGCAGGTCATATATAGTCGAAAGTTCGGAGACACGGGCACCACATTCTCGCCCAGACTAATGTATTTGACGCCGCCTTGCATGAAGGTTTGCCTGCTTAAAATCGGATCCAATGGCACCTCCAACTCTTCCTGTACGTTCTCAATGATCACCGGCGAACCGAACTCCAAAGCATCAGCAATGACTTTCATATAATTGCTTTGATTAAATTTGACACAGTTTAGACGATTTTTCCTTTCCATGTTCTTCAGCCAGTTATTGGCCTGGCCCTGAGGATCAATGAAGAGACTGTAACGGCTGGCATTGGCGGAGATGATTGCATTCTCGCTGGAGAATTCATCATTTGGCAAACCGTCCAATTGCCAGTTCTGTATTGTCACCTCCAAGCCCAGCACAGCCGTAATTGAATACACCTTCGAGCAGGGTATCTTCACTGCGTTGCATTGCTTGAACCAATCTTGAACGCAACTGGCACGATATTGTAAATTAACAGCTGACAAATAAGCAATAATGCCGCACGAGATGAGCACGTCGCCAGGCAGATGATCGTACAAATCCTGCAGATCATCGGCGGCTTTATTCCAACGCGATTTCTCACCGCCCAGGCCACCGATCAAGGCCTCCGCACGAATCAGCTTGTTGCGGCAATTTTCCGCATGCTGTTCGGTCTTTTGCATCTCTGCATTGGCTTTGTCAAGTTCAATATTGAGCAGGGCGACTTTTTCCTCTAATGCCGCTGCCATGGCACGCTTCTCGGCCAGAAATGCCATAGTGTCCGCGTATTCCTTCTCGGCAGCAGCGAGTTTAGCCTTTTTGGGTGCGACCACCTTGGCAACATTGTCATACAGATCCATCGCAATCACCCATTGGCAGAGACCTTTGGCTGCACTCGAAGCTTTGGCCACAACATTCGGATCGAAGTCTTTGTTGGGTATGAACTCTTTGCGGATGCGTTTCATCACTTCCGCCGGAATGTTGTCCTTGTCGAATTCCTTGAGGGCAGGCAGAAAATTCATGTCGCCTAGAATACGTTTACTGGGTCCCCAGAAATCGTTGACCATTTTGCCGGTGGCCGGATCCGGTATGCGTTCAGCTGGCAAGCCTTTCATCACACACACCGCAGCCATGACCAGTTTGATAACTGGCGGTGGATTCTTCATAGACTTGACCAATGTGATATCAGCTGGCTTCAATGTATTCAATGCAGCCAATGCATCCTCTAGCACTGGTATAGCTTTAGCCAAATCCTTTTCACATTCACCCTTTAGCACCTGGGCTGCCGCTGCCTGTACCGAAGCGACCTCCTCGTCGTGCTTCACCTGCTCAGCGGCAGCGCTAGCGGCCAGCGTCTCCGTGTTAATTTCGAGCATCATTTTGCGTGAAGCCTCCGCCAAAGCCACCAATTTGGGCTGCAGTGCGCCCAGATCGCGTTGCATTATAGCAATCGCCGAGGCCGCCGCAGCCAAAGTGTCCAGGCCACCAATATAGCGCATTTTAGCCAGCATTGTTTCGGCTTGCTTAAGCTCAATCAGGGTCTGGAACGAGCGGATGAGCTCAATGAACGAGGCGTTAGTCTGATATATATGGCGACCACTCGATTGGCAGAAAGTCCTCGTGACCTGGGCAGCTGTCGTATGAAAGTATTGACACGTATCCATAATAGCCAATTTGATCTCCTCGGACGGCACATTCACATCGACCAGCGACATTTTGGCTATCATCTGAAGGGCCTCCTCCGGCCAGCTGTCGTACCAATCGATGGTACAACAATTCACCAGAGATGGATAAAGTCGTACTCTTGTCCGCAATGCGTCTCCGATCGGCGAAAAGCTCAGCACGATATGCAACTTCTGTTTGCAGCGGTTCACAAAGAATGAGAAGACTTGAAGTGGCGACACGTCAATGTTGCGATTGCCTCCTTGAGCAGCCAGGCGCACCAATTCGAGCACCTCCTGCTTCTCATCAATGGGGAAAATATTGGGCACTTCGCCTTGGTTCAACAGACAATCAATATCCTGAAGGAAGAGCTCCATTTTAATCTGATTCTCCGTGAGAAGAAATGTTGTGTGTCTATTCATGCCGCCCGCCTCCTTTAATATGGCTTTGATATCCTCATGCCATTCATTGGCGCCATAATTCTTGGTTATCTCCGGCTGAAAGAATGACGTTTGGACCATGTTGGTAGCCAGCTTTGTCAGAGACTGCCGTCCCGAGCCGCCAAGTCCGATCAGTAATGCACTTGCCCCCTGTATAGATATTATCCGACAGATTCTGTTCAAGTGCTGCAACGCAAATGTAAACAATGTGATGTCCATTTTAGAGCGCCGGGTCGAGTTGTAATCATCCAGGCTGTTCACAGATAGTTGATGAAAGACTTCCATGCTGGGCACTTCTTCGTAACGTCGCTCATCGGGTTCGCTCTCCTCGTCAAGGTAAACGCCAAAGAAAATGCTGTTGGCAGCTTCCATTGGGAAATTTTGACCATCGTCCTGGAATGGACAGCGGACCAGATTGATTATAATATATATGTATGATATATTGGGGTACTCACGGTACAGTATTTTTCAAAGACCGATTCGACTTTATCTTTGAAGTTGGTCTTGAGGCATTCGTTTAACTTTTCGAACATCCAACGTCTATCATTGTCGTCTACCAGACGATCATAGAACACGCGCATAGCCTCATGATACCAGACCCGCACCAACATCTTCTTATCATTCACGGACTCCTTCCGTACCAAAGTGCAGCCGGTGACAACACGGGAAATGTCACGCAAATTGAATATATAATGGGACTTGGATGGCGTTGCACGAATCTCAGACTGGACACTCTTGTAGATACTTTGGGTGGCGCTCACAATCTGATTGGTCACCAGAAACACATCTTGGCCATGACCGGATCGGCGAAATCCGCTCAAAGCCACATTAAGAAAGATCCGGAACATGGTGTCCTCGCTAAACGTGTTGATGGAAAAGACATTAAAGTGGTTCAGAAATCGTGCATAGACATCCTGACGACTTCCACCGGGCAGACCGCATGCCGTTATTATGAGTACATTATTAATAAAGACCTTGGCGCTATCCTTCAGATCGTAAACGTGGCCATAGTCGAATAACTGGCGCAGTAACTCCAGCGGAGGCTGAGCCCCATAGACCTCTTTTACTGGCATATTCACGTCGTCCACAAAGATTACGCTCTCCATACCCTTGGGCGGGCCATAAATGCCACGTTTCCATTTTTGCAGCTTCGTTATAAGCTGTTCCTGTGTCTGATTCGCCGATATCATCACGGTGAATGTAATGAATCCCGTCTCATACAGTTCGGGGCTCAGTTTGTTCATCAGATAGTTTTGGATATAGACACTTTTACCCGTTCCAGTTGGACCTACGAGCAGCATACGCCGCTTATGTTGCACATGCAGCTTGAGCAGATGAATATAACGGGCCGTGTCCACAGTGGGCACAATGACACCTGTTTTAGTCTCTTCGACATCCATGCGTTTGGCAATCTCGGGGAAATATCGCCAGTTGCCACGCTGCTTGAAGACAAACACATAATCCACTATTAGACCATCAGCCGGTGGGGTAATTTCCATCTTGGCCATTCCTGGTGGCTCCTTCTCAAATAACTGTTGGTAGACAAAATTACGCTTAGCTCTTCAATTATAAAATTTACCCTCAAAAGACTCACGCCTCTTAGATAGACATCGAATTTCTCCCGCGATTCGGTATTCAGAACTCCACCGACGCCCCAGACCAGAGCATAAAGCATCGCCGCCTGCATGTGGCTGACAATATATTTATCATAATCCTCGGGATTCTCTTCGATGGACTCGTTCAGAAGCATATCAATCAAAGCGAACGTAGTCCGCATGCCATTAAATTCACCCGGCTTAATGAATTGCGTGCAGGATCGTCTCACAAATGCCATGCACTATAAATGGCAAAATAGAAAAGTTAATAAAACCGAGTATTATTCAAGGCGTGGTGATATTCTTACTGGCACTAGCAGCCACTGCAGTAGCTCGAGCATATACTTGGTGTTCTCTACGTCAGCCCAGCGGGGATCGGCTTTTTTGAGCCACGTTTTTGCAAATGCACGCCAGCCGAGCGTCGACGCCTCCATGTAGATCATGCCACAACGTGAGACAGTGGCTGGTGAGGCTTGCGCCAGATCCATGACTTCGAACACCATGGACATTTCGTTGGACATGGTAATGACTTCACCACTGGTCAGGCACAGCTTTTTGTTATCGTCCAGCACAGTGTTCATGTTCTCGATCCAAACAGCATCCACGGGTCCATCAAATATTACCTGCAAACAAATGGGTGGAATTAGGAAAAATATTCAACTATTTCAAAAAATATTGCCATGGCGATAAGAACGTACCCATTTTCTGTCAGGTGTCGGCGTCATGGCGAAATCACGAAAGATCTTTGCCACCAGGCCATCTGTCCACTCATAAGAGATGGGATCAAAGGACCCATATAGCTGATTCATAGTTATAGACTTTGGATTCATAATACCCATTTGAACGTGTTGAAAGTAAGGACTTTTCGATGGGGCCTTTATTTTAAGAGCCGACATTACCTTGGCCAGCACCTGCAATGTCTTGGACTTACCCGCTAGCGGCTCACCCACAAGCATGAATCCGTGTCGCACAATGATCATTTCATATGTCTGAATCACTTTCGTAAGAAAACTGGGTGCCGGTTCCAGTATCTCCTCCTTGCATACGCGCTTGAATTCTTGCTCCATTAGCGAATAATCAATATGGGGCAGCTTGATACCCGGAAATATATCCGAGATGATGCCCTCGAAGAGCGGCACATCGAACGATAAAAATTTCGGTAAATTGACATCGATCAAGCTACGCAGCAGTAGAATATCTTCAACCTCGTCCGGAAACTGTTTCTTAATATTACCACATGCGGAGAGCACCGTCTTCACAGCTCGCATACCGTAGTCATAATGATTCTGACTGGACAGCTGTTCCGAGCAGAGGCGATACGTGGTCACGATTTTGACAGCCAGCTTACGAGCATCGACAAAGCCGTAAGAATAAAGTGAAATTTCACCAATCATGGCGTAATCCGGCACCATCATGGCAACCGAACGGAAAAGCACCTTCAAATTATCAGGAAGCTCGGATCGACCGGCATAGCCTGGATTCATCGTAATGCAAACATAACAAGCCGGATTCAAGACTAATTCGGTGCCTTCAAACATGAATTTGGTGGCATTGGCTCGCACGGCCTGAATGATGAGTAGAATCTGTTGAGCTACTACAGAAAGTACCTCTAGCTCTATGCGATTGAATTCATCAAAGCAGGCCCATGCACCGCATGAGGCTAAGCCTTTGAAGAATTTACCCATGGCCTTGTAGTCCAAGCCATCGGAGCAATTGAATACCTTGCACTGGACGGCCAGAGCTTTCGCTAAATCCTTTGTTGTCTCCGTTTTCCCTGTGCCCGCCGGACCCTCCGGCGCACCGTTCAAATGCAATTGATAGGCTCCCACTAACGTACGATAGCAACGATCGGTGAGGGGTGTGATCACCAAACGATCCGAGTTCCCCAGATACTCATTGGCAAACGGAACCGTCGCATTGATGATACGCACAAGCATAGTGCTGTCCTCCCAGTAGTAACGCATTTGGGCTAGCCACTGGAAGTCGTATTCGCTGCTGATCTTTAGGCGTATAAGCTCCTCGGTGACATCCTTGGCGTGCACATCGATGACAATCAGAGATTTGATGGTAATGCGATTGAGATTACTTATCACAGGTGACCGGACTAAGGCTACAATTTCGTTGAGCTCTTTGCTTAGCTCTTGGAAGAAATGATTCATCACGGTCTGATTTCCTCCGTAGCTGCGACGTAGACAACTGTGCATGCGGGACGCCCAGTAGACCTGCGAGATGGCCAGCACCACCATTTGGGGCCACTCCAGCACCCATTCGTTACGCTTCACCGTTGGATAGTGATTGAAGGAGAGTTCGTTCTCGTTCCGCACGGCCCGAAGCATTTCAGCCTCCACACCAATTAGCCACTTCTCGACACTGCCGCCGGCGGCAGCTGTTGAAATCTGTTCAATAAAAGTGATGTGTTCCTTGTCGCTGCTCATCATAGCTAAAACATTTTTAGCCGCATCGAACTCCAGTCTGTTAACGCCCTCAAAGCATTTGCTGAGATGCGGTTGAACGCGCAATGGATCCTTTGTCTCGGACAGAATTTCCAGCATTTCATCGTTAGCGAGAAAAAAGAAGCGTGGAAAATATAATCGTTTCTTTTCCAAATAATTACTCACACCGGTGGATATATCTTCCAGCAGTTCATTCGCTTTCTGCAGGGACTCTAGCAGGCCAGATGCTGGTGCTGTCTCCATAACTAACGGATTGCGCAGTACTAAACCCATATTTCGTGTATAAGTTTGTTCCACAATCATAAAGAGACGACCCTCCTCGGGCATCTGCGCGACGATATCCTTTGACGAGAATATGGGCAGTAAGTAAAGGAAATTGACCTGCACCTTTCCCCACTGATCAAGCGTCTCGTTAACGCGCATAATTTTCTCATACCAGGCGCGGACCTCCTCTTCGCAAGGCTTCATAAAGGCTGAACCACGCATTGACAACGTCTTAAGTATATGATCATCCAATAACGCTTGTATATCATCCAAACTATTTAATATGGTTACACCAGTCTCCTTATAGAGACCTGTAGGGAACACTTTATTTTCCCATTCTTTGATCATGATCTGCAGGTTATTCCATAGTTGGAGTTCCTTGTTGGCGCTTATGCTAATGATTTCAAACTGATCGAGAATGTGATCCAGACCAGAGTTGAGAATTTTTCGCAGTGTAGTACCCGCATCGGGTGTAATGTCCATTCCGGCAATTTCCGACATCTCTTTCCAGTGACGCTTTCGCAATGCTGGATTGCACAGAGTATTCACAATAAATACGCCAATGGTAAAGTCCTTAATCGACTTTATCATGGAGGCACAAAGGCGCAAAGGAACTGGATGCTTCTGCGGATCCGGATCCTCTGTTTGGCCCTGAAAATACAAAATAGCGTCATTTAATTTTAATTGTTCACTGGGGCAAGAGTTGGGCGATATATTACTTTAAATTTACATGGCGGGTTTTCAACCATGTCCTGCTTGATCTTGATGCGATAATACTTTTGAGTCTTCTGAAACTCTTTGAGGTACTCATCTGTGGTAGTCTCCACGAAAGTCGGTTCCAGATACTCAAAAGGTCCATCGGTCCAAACACTCAAATAACGCTGCCATCCGATGCAGCTTCTGTGATTGCAAAAGTCAAGTTAGTATACGATGGATATGGGAAATTGGCTGATCATTTGCTATAACCACAAATTTGGCAAGTGTAAACTTAAATTCTACTTACTTCATGAGTCCAGCAAATGGATATACGAAGTTTTTAATAATTTCAAGAGTTGGATATTCGGTTTGATTTATCTTAAAAAGTTTCTCTTCCTTGTTTATCCAATGCACATAATCGTCGAATGTCTTCAGCTGATCAATAAAGTTTTGTAGTATTATATATGATTCGCGAAACTTTTCCGGTCTGCTCATATCATCGATAATACTCAGTTTGGGAAGCATCTCAGCAATGTCTGTGTTGAGTTTTTTAACCACTTCCTGAAGATGTTCCTCAAATAGAAATTTGTAATGTTCCTGCTGTGAGGCATTATAGTCACAGATTTCGTTAATGTTCTTCAGCCAGTTAATAGTCTTGATCGTGAGATCAAAGTGATATTTGGACATTTGAGTAAGCTCAACAATATTGGTCCCCACTTGTAGGCAATATTGGATGCGATCTGTAAGCTCAGCCAACTTCGTCATCTTCACATAAATCATGTAGTCAGCGCTTTGCAGAAGCTCCTCTGTGGATGTTGGTATCAAGAGAGCAGTCTCCTTGATCTTTTCGAACTCGTCACATAGCTCTTCCTCGGCTCGAATATGTTCGCTTATAATAATCGCCGTAATATTCGATATAAGGCTTTCAGCCAGAGAACGTAACGATTGTATAAGTGGTTCATTATCAATAACTGCCATTTCGAAATAATCTGTTGCCGGCTCGCTGCGCAGCATATTAATATACTCATAATAGGTCTCGATACGTGCGAAGTATTCCTCGAATTCATGAGGCTCTTCTAGGAATTTCTTTAATTTTGCGCGCTCCTCGGCGGAATACAGACCTAGGTATTTTTGCCGATAGCCCATAACATAATCCGTTAATTGGCTATATGTATTGCCAATAATTTTTTGTGTATTTTTGATAACCTCATGGATATAAGTTTCGTTCATTTCGATTTTGAGGTAGTCATTGACCTGAGCATACGTAGTCAATTGGTCCACTTGCGGCTGAAGCGATTCCATGCGGTAGCCCACCATTGAGATTTCGGTGATGATTTCTCCGAACATTGATTGAACATTGGCCAAATTCGGTCGTAAGTCCAGGCCGTCTTCCACATCGTTCCAAACTAAGGACAAGCGGAAAACGGGCATAGTGCTGGTATTACCACATATGCGATAAAGCTCCTCAAATGTGCGCATTTTCATATTGTTAACCTCGCGATTCATTAGTCCCTCCAAGCCGCCCCACGCCCGTTTCCACACACTAACGGGCATCACACGCTTCCGTAGCATACGACGCAATACAGTCACCAGTCGATTACACCAATTCCAGCGTAAAAATGTGTTCACCTTGTCTAGCTGATTTTGTAAGTACTTGCGGTAGAACTTATAGGACAACGCCTCTCTGCCACAAAGACCAACTTGCTGCTGCTGGGCGCCCATGCTGCTTACATATATAAAAGAGCATGCAAATTTGGGCAGATCCATCACGGAGATGTTCAATATGACACGCATCGGTGGTTGTATAATGAGCAACTTTTGTGCAATCTTTCGACGATTTTCCAAATATACTTTATAATTAGCTGAGCGCCCTGGCAAGCTGGTGTGAAAGTCAGCGTGTGGCAGATCAAATTTGGAAGGGTCTTCATCATCGAATTCAGGATGCTGCAATATATTCTTCATGCTATAAATCTTCATTAATCGATCATATTCCGAGTGCACATCATTCATGTATGTCTTAACCAACTCTGGATACTTGACCTTCAGTCTTTCCGGCGCAAAGCTGAGGATCTTTGCTTCTGTTTTGCGTAGCATACGCGGCACAACTATTTTACGCACTTCGCGCCGTAAATTGTCCACATAGTGCACTTGAGGTAGGGGTCGAATTTCTGGATCTGGTTCCCAAGGTTTTTTCGCCACCTTAACTTTGATATCAGCCGCTCGTTGCTTCAGGAATGTGTAATGTCGACGCTCGTGTACCTCGGACAAACGAAATGTGAGTAACGGATTTTGCATATACGGCTCATTATCGTATTTCGCTATGTCCGAAGGCGGACGATGCATACGCTCCAGTTTGCGGCTATACATGATGCAGGCCCGTTATTTTGCTACTGTCTAAGATGTTTTCTGCTCGGCGTCCTTCCTAGTTCATGTGCAAAATATACCAACGAGCCTTGCAGATGACTCTAATAGGTCCCAACATGCACCGACTAAGCCAGTGGGTGAGAATATCCTGTTAGTCGTTACTAAGGCAACTCGGATATATATTTTTGCCTGTTTGTTTTTTTGTCGACACCTGCTCTGTTCGTACGTTAGACGCCATTTTTAAGGGCCCCGCTCGTATGTTTTTTTTATTTTACTTTATTTGTTTTTTTTTATTTAATTGCCGATAACAATAATGATATCGCTATCGGTTACAATTCGATTGCAAGTTACATTACAGATCAGATTAACAATTTCTTTCACTTTCCTTTGTTTTTGATTTTTGTTTTAAGCAACAATAATTACAATAATAATTATATATGTATGTATAACACTTGTTAAATTGCCTCAAATATACAATATTCTAAAAAGAGAACCCCGAATTGTTCATCAAAAAACAGCCTTAAGTTTATGCAGATGTCAATAAATGTATGTAAGTGTTTGCATGCCTGCGTGCGTGTGTAGAAATGTGTTGATGCTTTTCGAACGGTTTTAAAAGTTAGGCATAAGAATAGCTTAAGGGCGAGGGTGGGGCATTTGTGCATTTTAAGCACAACACTTAAAATTTATACATTTGAATAGATTTACAATACATAATTTAGTTATGAGCGTTTTGCACAATAGATTCATATAAAAGAAATTGCACGTTTGATTTTGATGTTTCTTGTTTTTGTTATCATTTTCATATTTTTAAGCGTTTCCATATCTTATCTTCATAAACACGATCTTCATGCGTGCCAATATATTTGTATATACTGTGTTCGTACCAGTATTTCATCCTTTATACAGCGGAAAGGACATCAGAATAATTGCAATAATTTTTTAGTTTTTTTCTAACAGCACTAACCATTAAACAGAATGAGATTATTTTCGATATTTTGTACATCGCCG
>JABVZY010000001.1:2443037-2455249 GCA_020883555.1 Drosophila nannoptera | reverse complement strand
ATTATATTGATGGTTTGGTCGAATCCTTTCAGTGTACCAATGAAGTTGCGTCCATCCGCAGTAATAACTGACACTGTATGGTTTATGTAGGACTCCAATCCAGACATTGTTAAGCCTTCAGTCAATTTTCTTTTTTAATTTTAAATTCAAGTAAAATGGTTCGCTCCTCGTTTCGGTGTGAGGAATATTTCCCAAAATATCGATACACAAATATGTTATCGCCTGCCGAACAGCTGGTCTGTGTTCTTGTCGATTACTCTAACACTGCTCATGTAACCAGAAAAACACATTTTCGAGTTGTATTAACTAGCACTTAAGAATTAAAAATGCTACGCCGCCTAACGAAAATCAATTGTGCGCAATTGATCCGGTTGAGGTCGGTATCTACGCAAAGCTCCAAGGAAAAATGGGATCTTCATGCCGGTATTTTAGTTGAAAGACTTCCGGTTGTTTCCAAAGCTTTGAATACATTGGAGCGTCAGTTTCAAGATCTGCTTGCCCAAGTCGAATACGAAAACAGTCTTAAATCGGACTTCGAGCTAAAGCATGAACGTGATTTGATCCAAAGTGAATTGATTAAGCAGGGTAAGGTTCAGGTGGATCTCGATGAAACGGCAAGCAAGCAAACAGCACAGGATTTGAAAGATGCCTACAGTGAGGAGCTGAAGAAATTTCCATTTGCTCCACGCACTACTCCCGATGACGCCTCCAATAAGACTACTTCCACAGATCGATGCTTGGAAGACATTCTTTATCTGGTTATTAAACAAAAGCTTGGCCCGAAGGAGCACTTGGTATTACCACAAGGTGTACGCCATGATGGCGAATCAATGCGACAGTCTGCTGAACGAGTATTGCGTGAAAAATGCGGCGCACATCTGCAAGTCACTTTCTATGGCAATGCACCTGTCGGCTTCCACAAGTACAAATACCCCAGCTCACAGCGCACCGAAAGCATAGGTGCGAAAATTTTCTTTTATCGCGCTTCCTTACAAGCCGGTAACGTGGACGAGAAGCTTACAAAATCATTTGAATGGTTACCCAAGAATGTTCTCAACGAAAAGCTAAATACCGGCTATGCGGATAGCATTAACAAATTTTTATTATGAATATGTTTTTGTTTTCTTTGACTTTTAAAATATACCAATAAATTATCGAAATAAAATGCATGTTTTTTTTAACGTTTTTAGACATGCAGCAATATATTTTATTTGCAATTTTTTAAAGTGTGAATAGAGGAAAATAATTATATGTTATAAATTTGTTCAGATATATGTTAATAGCATATTTCGATCTGCTTCTTTCGATTGAAAATGTAATTCGTTACATTTTAGTATCAAAAGCGATAGTTCTAACTTTTCAATCCGATGATTTGTCCAATTAAAAACAAGGCATTGCTCGAAAGTTTAAATAGTTGTATAGTGAATATTGAAAGCGGATTGTTTATGGTATATTGCGTATGACTTCGAATTACAGGCATATTTTGATATTGTATTATTGTTTCATATGTCCAAATAGAAGGGACAATTCGGCAATTACAAAAATAAAAAGGCTACCAATTAACAATATTCGCTGTTAAATGCGTAGAAAGTAATAATAGTTTATATTGCATTGAATTCATTGTGGCGTTATTTTTTTTAAATAAGCATACATTACTGTTTCACTTAAACTCTATAAATAATCGAAAAAAATAGTCGTGTAAATATATATGTAGATATACATATACCCCTTTTGTATGCGCCATTGTAATGTTCGTTCGATCGGTAGAGCTGTACACCCTATCGATATACTGTTACTGGGACTGACACATTGTAACTGATTTCTGCTATAACAATCACCTATAGCGCAACACAAAGTTAAGTATATATATATTTTATTTTTGCAGCTGCCAGGGAATAGCAAGCCAACCTAATTCTGGAATAGCGTTCGCGTAAAATCTATGTAATCTAGAGCATCCTTAATAGGCTGGCCAGAGCGTGCTTCTGAATATGGTTTCATACGTTGTACACAATAGTCCGCCATGTCCTTGGTAAGATTCTATAAGATACAAAAATATATAAATTAGGCAATTTGATCGTTTCAAATATTGTCATCTACTGGATACATACGCAATAGAGCTCCTCTTTGGTGACATAGGGGCGGTCGGCTGCAGTGATAGCGCGGAAAGCATTTTCGATTTCTTCGTAGGATTGCACGTTCTCAGTTTCCTTGGAAATCATAAAGGCAATGTATTCCTGAAGCGAGACGTATCCATCGCGGTTTGGATCGACCACATTGAGTATGTCTTCAAATTCGGGATCGGGCTGACCCTCTTCAACCATAGGCAAATCGTAGCCAAGAGCGCGAAGGCATGATTTGAACTCTTGGTGGTTTAGTTTGCCGCTCTTATCCTTGTCGAAGTGCTTGAACATCATCGAGAATTCCTTGAGCGAATCCTCGGAGACGCCCGAATGATTGCGTGCCTGTATCTGTTGCTCTAGGTTATGTTGCATACGCATCGATAGTTGATCCAATTGATCCCATTGCTGGGCTAGACCAACTGTAGAGTGTTCCGTATAGCGATTATCCAAGATCAAATGTTCTTCAAGCAAGGCGCCCAGTTCTTCAATCTTCTTCAAATCTACGCGACGAGCACGCACCTCTGTGGCCTTGACGCGAAGTGCCTCCAGTTGCTGCTCCAACGAACCAGAGCCTTCCATCATCGATGTTCTGCACATATTGAAAAATTCGTGTAAGTTCATTGATTCATCAACATAAAATACGGAATTAGTAATGCACAGTTATTTTAGTGCGTAGGCAAATGTTCATAATTATAATGGATTATTAATGCATATAAGAAAAGCAAATCTTGTTAGAGGTCTGTTAACGTTTAGGGCGGCATTTTATTTTCTTGTTGGACGTTCAACTAATTTGTTATCCTTTTATGTAGTTCATATATATACAGGTGTACCTGGTTGATTTCGAGTGGAGTGATTATGGGTATGCGATTACTTTTGACACATAAGTGTCATCAGTGCCATCAGCAAACACATTCAAATATTTCGTAAATAGCGCTTGAGAGGGCGTTAATTAGATCTTGAGAAACTTTGATGGTGGCCAATCAAATCCAGAATTCATTTTGTCTTTGAAAAGAAAATTTCATGTTTTAATTGATCATAAAACAAATTTGAATTTCATTTACTCCAAACATCGTTATTTCTCCAGATCGAAATTGAACGTTAAGAAAGACTATATTCAGCAACTAATGACAAAATTTCACTAAGAAGCGAGTGGAAGAAAGGTCGCTAAAAAATTAGTTAAAGCTTTTCATAAAACGGAAATAATAAGAAATTATGCAGCAATTGCTTTAACTACTTATTTCTTTTTATTTTACATGCTAAATTTAGAAATCCGTCGAATGTTGTCTAGGAATAAAAATAAAGTAAGATGTAATTTTCGCATAAAATTGGGAAATTTTGACCGAATAGAGCGCTAACTGAACGATAGTTAAGAAATCGACTGATTTATCGATGCAGCTTATACTATAACTAAATTCAAGAACTAGATTCTGAAACTAGATCGATATATATGTATGCAGTTATCGTTGCGTATTATATATAAGAATATATATATTTACAAAGCGCGGATTAGACAGAAGCTGCCTTTTTATGTTTTGATATAATACATATATATATATATATATATATAGATATATTTATATACATATATGAATTATCAGTTAGTGCAACGTTAGAGCTTCGCAACTGTTATTCTTTCAGCCAGACAGAGAGAACACAAATAGAAACAGAAACGAAAACCATATTTAAAGAAATTAAAATATAAACGCAGAGAAGTGGATGTACTGCGTCCGCAGGACCCAAAATGAGTCGCACTTAATTACCCTTGACGATTATAACCCAGCATATAATATCTAGAAGAACAAAATTGAATGTTTCAGTTACGAAGATATCCTTTGATGAAGATAAATATGGAATTATCGCGAATAGGGGGAGAGACCACAAGACTTTGTTTTCATTTGAAGAATTGGTTTTGATTGATTGTGCGTGTTGTGCATAGAAAGGAATCGATTCGATCTATAAGATCGGATAGATGGGAAACCAAGACCAAGAACAACACATTTCCACATAGACGGTACAATCTCACTCACCTTGTTTCGGTTAGCCACTGATGGAAGAGATTGGCATGCTTGGCAAACTCCTTGCGCAACTTGTCGTTCTCCTCTTGACGTTTGGCCTCCTTGGCAAGTTCGCCATCGCGTTCCTCTATGATCTTTTGCAGATTACGCCAGGTCTCCTCAAGAGCTTCCATGGTGAACCATGTGTATGGGTTTGGTCCAACATTAAAGCTCTTGATCTTCTGGTCGAGTGCTGCCAATGCCTTAAAGTCAGCTTCGGCCGATGAGAGAGACGCTTGGAATTGTGCGTGAGCATCACGCAAGGCGCGTATTTCTTCGATCGAATTGCAGCGAACAGGATCAGTGAGATCCTCTTCGGCATTTTCGAACCAAGAATTGAAGGCCGAAGCTTTCTTGGCAAATGTCAAATAGAGTTCCTCGATTTGGCGGAATTGCTCCTGCATAGCCAACAAACGTTGTTTTCGTGTGTCGGATGCATCGCGCAACTTCTGCCAGCGTGCGATAACATCACCATGACGCTTCAGTATTGCCGGTGACTGGGCGTGATTGGCATTAATCAACTGATCCTTCAAGGCGCTAATATTGTGTATGCCCTCCTGTTCAAAGGCATTGAGACCTATAAAAGTATAAATTAGATCACAACTTTCATGTAATGAAAGAAATTCTCATTAGATAATAACCTGCATCGAATGTCTCCTGCTTCGTCAACAATGTTTGGACAGTGGACAAATCACGACCGTATTCATCAGAGCGCACATAGTTTTCCTTGTCATCAATCCAGCTCTCAACTACATCAGCTTTCCACATGAATTGCAAATACGCCGAGTTGTCTAATAGAGAGCCCTTGCGGCGTGCCGCTAAAGCGTTTAGATTGTCTAGCTTCGTGCGGAGCTGCTGGCAACGCTGACTAATCGAATCACCATGATGGTTCTTGGCCTCAACCAAATCACTGCCCTGTTCACAGATCAGCGAACAGCGATCCTTATGAGCGGCAAAGTCTGTCTCAAAGGCATCGTGCTTCTTCAACAGACCTTGCACGGCAGCCATCGAATCTCCGTAGTCCTCCACAGAGAGCAATTGCTGCTTTTCGGTAATCCAGGCTTCCTCCTCTTCCACCTGGGCCAAGAACTGCTGGTAGGTCAACGACTCATCCAGCTTTTGACCGCGAGTTGCAGCCAAATTCTTGAGCTCAGCCCAAGCCTGATTGAGAGCCTTTAGGCGCTGCTCAATTTCCGGCACACCCAAATTGGAGACATCCATTAGCTTTTCGCCAGCCTCTTGAACGGCTTGAATGGCCGGCTCATGTGAGGCTAGTTCCGCTTCAAGGCGCTTGTGTTTCTTCTTCAAATTCTGAACGCCAGTCAAATCGCGTCCATAGTCATCGGAACCAACCAGCAATTTTTTCTCCTTAATCCAGCTCTCCTCGTCGGCGATATCGCGGAAGAACTGGTGCAGAGTGAGTGCTTCATTGAGACGAGCCTGACGGTGGGCGGCCAGATTGCAAATACGTTCGTAGCGTTCGTTAATGCTTTGACGCTTCTCCTGAATGCCAGCAGTATCGAATTGACCGCTCTCGACCAAGGAATCGGCCTGGTTGTTCATGTCCTTGATGCGGTCTTCGTGCGCAACGATATCCGCTTCGACCAACTGATGTTTCTTCATGAGGTTTTGAACAGATGCCAAATCCTTACCAGAATCCTCAGTGGTCAACAAACTTTCGACCTCGCCCAACCAGAAATCCAAATCCTTGACAGCAGCGATATACGTGCGCTGCTTATTGGCTTCCTTCAGCTTAAGTGACTTTTCAGTCGTCTTGTGCGTCAGATATTCCCACTGATCGGCTATTTGGGTTAAACGCTTCTGCACAGCATCAGCATCCGAGCCTCTGCACTGCTGCTTATCAATCAAATTACCGCCCATCGCCAGCACGCTCTGTATACGATCCGCATTGGCGGCCAGTTCCGCCTCGAACGCCTGATGCTTCTGATGTTTCGATTGTATATTCGCCGGATCCTTGTAGCTCTCCTCGGTAGCCAATTGCAATTTCTCAGCTATCCATTTCTCGATCTCATCGGCATCACGGGAGAATTGCTGCAACGTCTGCTTATCACCAAGACGTGAGCGTTTCTCAATCAAACCCTCCTTTAGATGACGCCAACGTTCGAGCACCTGCTTGCGCTTGTCATCGACCAAATTGGAGGCATAATGATTTTGAGCAATCAGCTGATCGGCCACCGTTTGCAGTGCGGCAATTTTCTGCTCATGCCCGTTAATGGCCTTGTCGAAGTCCTCGTGCTTCTTAATCAACGCCTCTACATTACCTCCGGCATTGGCATCGTCATCAGCATTCAGGAAAGCCTCGCGTGCCGACATCCACGACTCGGCCAACTCACAATCACGCATATACAGCTGCAGATCAAGATTCTGCTCCAATTGCAAGCGACGTTCGGTCCATGCCTTCTCCAAATCTTCACGTGCCTTGGCCAAATCCTCAATCTTCTTTTTGATATCCGGCGAGGCATAATGATTGGCCTGCAGCAACTCATTACCAAATTGCTCAAAAGCTCCAAACGTGCCAGCGCGGGCATCGATCTCCGTGCGATGTTCCTATACAATACAAAAAGAAGGCATTAGATTGATTTTGAGCATGAGAACAATGTTTACAGGGTAAGAAATAAACGCCGGGTTAGAACAACAACAACGAGAAATTATTTATATTTAAGTGCCTGGGTTGTTGTTATTCTTTTGTTGCTGGAATTAGTCAAAAAGCTTAACACGGCAAACAGAAACATGAAATATGATGTAATGATTGATGTATGTGACTTGATGAACGTCATCTATCAGTAGCGGTTGATTTCCTCTTTGATTCTGCCATGCTTCGTAGTCGGCTGTACGTGTGCGAGCGTATATGAGAGATGACTGAAAAAGTGTTCTTGGTTGCTTTTGGGAGATGTGATGATACGTTGTTTTGTGTGTAATAAATGCAGAAGAAGAAGAAGGCGGGTTATTTATAAGCCATCGATTTGACTATTGGCAACAAAGATTATCCAAATATCTACTTTGTTTAGCCAGATAGATCACAATAGCGAGTGTGTGTTTGCTAGCGGAAGCTGGCAAGTCGAAGTCAAAGAACAACAGAGATTTGGGTTACAATATACAACGAACAATGACATAATAATATATATATAATAAAATATATAAAACGGGATGAATGATAACGCTCTTGTTTATAATTATAACGTTGATGGGCATGATGATTTACGAACAACTACCTCGTCGCCGGCTGGTGATGCTCTCTTTGCTGGGGCGGAACTGCTGCCCAGCGTGAACTCAATTTCAGCACGACGTGCCTTTGTTTTTTTTTTTTTTTTTTTTATTTTTTTTTTTTTTTTAG
The DNA here is from genome assembly GCA_020883555.1 of Drosophila nannoptera. Classification (NCBI taxonomy): domain Eukaryota; kingdom Metazoa; phylum Arthropoda; class Insecta; order Diptera; family Drosophilidae; genus Drosophila; species Drosophila nannoptera. The sequence goes on along the minus strand of JABVZY010000001.1, from coordinate 2,447,720 downwards.
AGATGAGTCGCAATACCAGGTATGCATTTTGTATGTATTATGTTGTCATGAACCATGTACCATTGTTGTTTTTGTTGTTGTAGACGATTGCAGGAGACGTTGAATTGATATTGAATAATTGTTTTTATGACGTGATATTTGGGGATTTCGTTTCAGTCGGCGGGCATTGACAACACAAAGCCCCACAAAACAAAACAGAGGTACGAAAGAATAAAATAAGATACGATAAAAATTTAATGAAATTCGAATCAGGATGAAGAAAATGAAATCGCAATAAAATTCATCCAACATATTGCGATTTCATTCTCGTGAATAGCTTAATAAAATCGATTTTCTAATTGAAAATATAAAAAAAAAAACTGGGTCGAGAAATCATCTAAATTAAACGCAATATAATGATAATGAAGGCAATCCTACCTGATGGCGTTCGATGAGCGCTTCGGCTCCGGTCACGTCGTTGGCCAATTCGTCTGAGGTAACCAGACTCATCATCGAATTAATCCAGGCCAAAAGGTCGCGATAGTCACTAAGGAAACGTTGCAGATCGTACGAGTCGAGAAGCTTCTCCTTACGTGCCGTCGACTTGGTTATGATCTGATCCCACATCTCGTTGATCTCCTTCTGTTTGGCATAGGTCTGTTCGGCCGTATCCGGATGCGATTGCATCAAACGATTGGCGGTCTCATCCAACTGACGAATCTTGTCCCGCAGAGCTGCCAAATCACGCTCGACACCCTCATGCTTACGTTGCAGAGTTTGAACGCTACGCAAATCCTTGCCCAAATCATCGTTGTTCAGAGCATTGGCCTTCTCGGCAATCCAATCCTTTGTCTCATCAATATCACGATGGAAACGTTGCACCTCGTGTGCGGAACCCAATTGGCTGGCCTTCTCTGCAGTCAATGTTTGCAGATTATTCCATTTCTCGTTCAGATCCTGCATTTGGGTCTGAATCTTCAGAGCGGCTTCGGTCTGGCCCAGCGATGTCAATTGTACAGCGATTTCGTTCATGTTCGCCAAACGCACTTCGTTGGCCTTGAGGTCATCGTTGAAGTCATCAAACTTCTTCTGCAGCACCTCAACCTCTTCGAGATCCTCGCCAACGACATCGGCAATCTGGGCATGGTTTTCCTTGTCGCGTATCCATTGAGCCAAATCAGCTGCTTCACGCACTAGCACGTACGCCTTGACCGTCTCGTTAAGCTTGTTTTGGCGCTCGCGGGCCAAAGCAAGAAGATTATCGTATTGGGAGTTGATCTGGTTCTGGCGTTTGGCAATCGAATGATTGTCCACGAGGTTCTGTTGCGATGCACTGAGACCGGCCTCAATCTTCTTGATATAGGCGGCGGGCACAAAGCCTTGACGATCATTTACCTCCACCTTCCACCAGTCCTTGTTGTTGGAGTTAAGCAGCGTTAGTACATCGCCCTTCTTCATGGACACCTCACGCGGTGACTTCTCCGTGTAGTCATACAATGCCACGACGCACTCCTTGCCGGTAATATCTACAACGGGAGTCTCCTGTTCGCGACAGTTCTTGGCCTGTTCCTGGAGCGCTTGAATGGTATTGCCAAAGGCTTCCAGATCGGAGACGAGAGCTTCGTGCTTCTTTAACAGTGCCTCCGAAGAGTCTTCGTCCTTGCCATAGTCACTACCCGTTGCGATTGGCTCCTTTTCACGCATCCAGGACTCCGCCTCGTTGGCATCGGCAAAGTACTGATGGGCCTGCAGTGAATCATCCAGATCTTGTTTGCGCTGATTCGACTTATCCTTCAAAGTGTTCCATTGCTCCTGCAGAGCCTCGAGACGCTGGCGTATGTCTTCGCTGGCAAACGGCTGATCCTTCAGCATATTCTCACCCGAGCTAATAACGTTCAGGAGGCGAGCCTCATGATTGTTAATCTCGGCCAATACTGCTTGATGCTTTTTGATCAGATTCTGGACACCGATCAAATCACGTCCCCGATTCGTGGACGCTGCAATCGGCTCCTTCTCGCGGATCCAGGCAGCCTCATCCTCCAGGTCACGGAACAATTGCTGCACCTGCAGCGAATTCATCAAATGCTGCTTACGCTCACTCATGGGCGCGGCTAGAGCCGCATAACGAGCGGACAAATTGCCCTCCTTGTTACGAATGTTGTCAGCGTCGAAGTGGCCGGATTCGATAAATTTATTGGCCGCCACATTGATGTTCTCGATGCGATCCTGATGAGCCATAACATCGGCTTCGAGCAGCGCATGCTTCTTTTGCAAATTCTGCACAGAGGTCAAATCCTTGCCATGATCCTCAGAGAGCAGCTGGCCCTCGATCTCGCTCAACCACAACTCAATGTCCTCAATGGTGCGATTGAATTGCTGCTGCTGACAAGCTTCGTTGAGCTTGCAGCCCTTCTTGTCAGAGGCCTGGACGAGAGTCTCCCACAGCACCACGATCTCTTGCATACGCGTATTGATCTGATCGGCGGCATAGTGTTTTTTCTCGATCAACTCAGTGCCGACATTGGTGATGTCCTCAATGCGTGACTTGTTGGCGTTCAGCTCGTGCTCGAAGTTCTGATGCTTCTGCATTTTACCATTTAGATTGGTGGGATCCAGATAGCTGTCGTCAGTGGCAAACTTGAGCTTCTCGCTGATCCAGCCCTTGGTCTCGTCGCAGTCGCGCTCAAACTGCTGATAGCGATTGGAGTCCTCCAACAGCTGACGACGCTTGGCTGATTTCTCCTGGAGAGCAGTGCGACGTGCGAGAAGCATTTGGCGACGCTGAGCCACATCGTCGGCGGCATAGTGTTGGCCATCGATCAGCTTGGTGGCAAAGATGTCCAATGCCTTGATCTTCTCCTCTTGAGCGGCTAGACTCTTCTCAAAGTCCTCGTGTTTCTTGATCAACGCCTCCACGGAGTCCAAAGAATCACCAAGATCTTCGTTGGCCAGGAAGGCCTCCTGCTTGGCCATCCAAGTGTCTGCTTGTTCAGTATCACGATAGAACAGCTGCAGATCCATGCATTGCTCGTACAAGATGCGACGATCCTCCCACAAGGACAGCAGTGAGCTCTTGTCATTCTCTAAGGCAGCCAGCTTCTCCTGGATTTCAGCAGCAGCATAATGTTCGCGCTCCAAGAGCTTACGGCCAGACTCGGTGGTCAGCTTAAAGCTATCCTCGCGCGCATCGATCTCACCCTTATGCTCCTGATGACGCTCTAGCAGGGCTTCAGCGCCAGCCACATCCTTTGCCAATTCATCGGCCGAAATGATAGCCTTCATGCCATTGATCCACGACACGAGGTCACGGAAATCGGCCAGGAAACGATGGAGATAGTAAGATTCATCCAGCTTCTGTTTGCGCTCACGTGCCTTAGCCGTCAAACTTTGCCAGTAGTTGGCGATCTCGGCCTGCTTGTCGCGAATCTGATCGCTATGATCGGCATGGATGGAGCATAAGCGTTGCGCTTCGGCGCCAAGTGTGGAAACCTTATCCTCCAAAGCAGCCAGATCACGTTCGACGCCTTCATGTTTGCGCTGCAGTGCCTGCACACTGGCCAGATCTCGCCCGTAGTCGTCGGAGGAAAGCACAACGTCTTTTTCAGCAATCCAGGCAACAGTTTCGTCAGCATCACGATTGAACCGCTGGATCTCATGGGCTCCGAATAGCTTCTCCTGACGCACAATGGCCAATTGTTTGAGGCGCTGCCAGGCTTCATTGAGCTCCTCCTTGCGCTTGTTGATTGTATCTCGCTCGGGATGGCCATCCTGTATGAGCTTATCGGCCAATTGATTCACTTCGATTACCCGATACTCCTGCGAGGCCATATCCTTTTGGAATTCATCGAATTTACGCTGCAACACCTCGACGTGCTCCAGATCCTGACCGAACTCATCGGCCGTCACAAATGTCTCCTTGTCCTTGATCCAGAACATCACCTCCTCGCATTGCCGCAAGAATTGGACCAAAACCAACGCCTGCTGCAGCTTCAAGCCCTTCTCTGCCAAACGGTTCAGCAGCAGCTCCCACAGATGATGCAGCTCATCGAGACGCCGTTGTATAGTCTCCGAGGCAAAGTGCTGCTGATTGATCATCTCTTGGCCGGTATTGTCAAGTGATACAATTGCATTGCTATGGGCCGAGACCTCGGCTTCGAAGGCCTGATGCTTCTGAATTTTCGCTTGCAGATTAGTTGGATCCCGATAGCTTTCCTCGCTGGCCGCTTGCAGCTTCTCGTGTATCCACGACTCCAGCTCATCGGCATCACGTTTAAAATACTGAAAGCGACGGGAATCCTCAAGCTTCTCACGCTTCTGACGGGTCTCGATTTTAAACTCATTATAGCGTGAGAGGACCTGTTCACGACGCTCCTGAATATCCTCGACGGTCTCCAGAATTTTCACCTCCTTCGGTGTAAAGTTTTCCATGATGGTTCTGTTCGTTTGTTTACTGTCGTATTACAATTATATTAAATAATCGTTCGTTCTATAAAATTGCAATTTAATCTAATACTGCAGTTCGGCTATTGATCAAACGCTTCCAGCCAAAGTTCGCCCGTGCTCAACTAAAAGAGAGAAGAAAGAGTAAATTAATTAATGATTAAATGAGAGACAATTAATTTCAATTAGATTTAACCGGGCACGGCTTTTGTCGATTGCATAACCGTCCGTTGCGCTCGCAATTTACAAAATTAGCACAATGAC
>JABVZY010000001.1:2422798-2442739 GCA_020883555.1 Drosophila nannoptera | reverse complement strand
CCATAACGAAATATCCATCCACGCTTGTGACTGACGTAATCGGAAACTTTTAGTTTTCGGAGAGCCACATTCTTATCTTATCAAATCGATACAACAAGAGAGTTAAATTTTTGTGCAAAAAATAGTCAATTTATTCACAGCAACAAACAATTTATATATATGTACGTATGATAAATGCAGATGGCGTCATTAATAACGTCAGATTAAAAACTATCCAAATCCTGGGATAAATCCCCTAACATTTCCATAAATAATTGAGATTTTCCATCGTCGTCACTATGATTATTATCGCCATATCCATCATCACGATTTTGCGACAATTTATGCAACAGCTGCGAGAGCGCGCTCCACACAGGCTGTGCCCAGTTCACCTTGAAGAGAGGCATAAACCATTCATTGAGCTTTTCCACGCTCACAACCCTCGCCTCTAGCATTGCATTCAATAGATGATGAAGCATCGGAAAACCGCCCAGATTCTCGCTCAGCTCTTGCACAAAGCAAACGCTCAGCAAAGTCTCTAAGAAGTCAGAATCAGATTCATCCGAATGCTGTTGCGCAAATAGCCAGACATTACAGCTGCTGTTTATTATGGGCTTGGTAAAGAGCTGCGGCTGTCGGTAAATTATAAGCTGCATCAAACGCACCACCAACGTTCCAATCATCTGATAGAAGTAACTTGGCAACATCTTAAACTGTGCCGCTTTTTCCGTACGCTCGAGAAGATCAGTTAAGCTCCCCAGATACCGCAAGTAATCGGGACGCAAGCTGAGGCAGTGCAGCCACTGCTGCAGCTCATGCAGAAGTTCGGACAGACTGAACTCGCCCGACTCCAATAAGCACAGGGTTTTGGTGGAACTAGCACTGTTAACGGGATAAGCATTCGCTCGACACACTTTGCTGGCCATTTCACAGAGATCGCCATGATAAAAGTTGGACTGCAAGACACTGCTGTGCAACCATTCCTGGAGCTTTGGCTGTGCCTGTTCTTTTATTAGATGCGCGTACATTCGATGCAGCACTGTGTGCGTATTCTTCGGCAAGAGAGCTTGAAGCGACAGCTCAATACGTTCATCCAACATGATCGGCACCTGTTCCGACCACTGTTGGACCGCTTGAGCGCGAGCCTGCTGATAGATGCGCTGTATCTCACGTTGCACCTCCTGCTGATCCGTTGAGCTTATGGCGTTCACCAAAGCGTCGGCCGACGATTTCGATGGCAGCAATATGCTGTGCTGGGCATCCTTTACCACACACTTGAAGCTCCGTTCCGTAAGGAATTCGAGCAGCCGTCGTATCGAGGTGTTCTGTGAATGCAAAAAGGCTCTCACCAATTTACGTTGCGGATGGTGTGCAGATGCGACACCCTGCAATTGATTTGGGTCAGCATTCTGCTGCTCCACTTTATTCTCCTCATTCAATTTACTGCCGCTGAGCTGTTCCAGGCGCGTAGTTATATATCGAAAGCGTCCACTCCGCTGCACCTGACGCTGTGACGGAGCAATTGATACGCAAAATTCGTGCAAGAACGGACAGGCGACAGGCAGAAGTTGTTCCAGCATAGACGCCGGCTTGCCCTTGTCCAAGAAGTCAAGACTACGCAAACAATCGACGACTAATGTTACAGTCTGCTCACTGGGCTTTTTCGTTATCTGGCTATAGTAGCCATCACTGAGTATTGGCCGAGATTCAAGCAACCAGCCGAGGCAGGTTCGTATAATAAAGACAGCGCAAGGCTGCAGAGATTTCGGAGATTTCTTGGCCACGACCCGGCCATATAGTGTATAAAGCAGCTCCAGTGTGGCCAGGGTGGAAGGCAGCTGTAACGTGACCAGATCCAACATCACTAGATACTGCACCAGCCACGGTAGCGTGATCAACAGTTTACCCTGACGCATGGCACGCTCCAAATATGGATGTATCTCAAAGGGTGGCTGGAACTGGCGGCGCAGTTGCACCTGTTGGGGGCAAGCGCAGACCTCAGTTGACGAACGATTGTAGGGATATGCATAGACGTAGCCCAGGAACTTGGCCAGCATCAGCAATTCGGCCAGAACATGTGAACGTACTATGAACGGTGGAATCGCAGTGGCTCCCACCTCGCCGCACACCTGCTCCTCATCATCTTCCCCATCGGATTGCAGTGGCATCAATTCAAAACTGGAATCATTGTGTCGCAACAATTGGACATAGAGGGCCACCTGCAGTTGTGCCAGAAATGCAATCGATTTGGACTCGCTTATGAAATCACGAAAAAAGGCCTGCCGACGAGGAAATTGATCTTCGACGCTAGAATCGCTCGTGACCAGTCGTTGGGCCAGCCGATTAAGTCGCTGCTGATCCAGCTTTAGTCCCAACTCTTCGGGAGATTCGTGTGTCTCGCCGCTGGACATGAGTAGTTGACTAACAAAGAGCTTGGCAAAGTGCGCCATATTAACAGCGTGTTCCGATTGTCTAAAGATCTCACGCACAGCTTGTCCTAAGTCGCGAGAGAAGCAAAATGCCCGATTAAGATGCACTTGCTCCCACTGCTTGAGAGCTTTGTAGAATAGATCACGCTGAGTCTTGAATGCCACAAACTCATGCTGGCTGGGAAAATTTTCCCGCGAATCCTTCTCGTGCTGGTAGTAAACATTTTGCTGCTCGCTTTGGATTTGGGGAAGTGTATCCTCCTCCTTGCTTTGCAACTGTTTGCGTTGGCACGCCAATTCCAGTTCCTCGACTATTTCCTTCGGAAGAAGAGAGATGCGCTCATGCTGCAGCAGCACAGCCAACGATTTGCGATCCAGTTGCAGCAGCAAATCCGATTGTAGCTCTAATAACTTGACGGCAAAATAAATGCATTCTCTGAAGCCCGCCAGCTGGGAGAGCGGAGTATTCGATTTCGAACTGGCAGTCTCGCCCTCTGCAACTGCACCTCGTACGTTGAGCAGCTGAATGGTGTAGCTAATCTCGGTCAAGACATTTGGAACCAAATTCAGATCCATGAGCAGCGAATATATGCCAGCCAGTACTTCCAGTTGCTTTACATCGCTCAGGAGCTCAAAGCTGACTGGCATAAGGGGTTCCGCTTCTAACAGTGCTTGCTCCCGTTCTCGTTCTCTATCCCGCTCCCGCTCTCGCTCTTGATCTATGGAAGCTTCACTCTTGATTTGCTGTCTGCGCAGCAATAGTACCTTCCTCGCCTCCAATTCAACTTCCACTCCCTGGCTGTAATCCAATTCACTGCCCTGAGAAAGTCTCAGCAGATTATTTTCGTTACTAAATGAGCTCGTGTCACCAAATGAGATTGAGGAATTGCTTCCTGAAATGTTCTTGCTGATTGTCATGGGCACCACTCGTCGCCGTGGCTTTTGTGTTCTGTTGTTGGCGCTTTCTTGCGGCGTTAGCTTCTTTTTGGCCCGTTGCTGACCATGATTGGGAGTTGAGTTAAGTATAAAGTCCGCGAGGCAGAAACTGTTCCCGGCAACTGTGTTTCCTACTCCTCCACTACGGTTACCCGTCCTTTCGGAACTTTGCGGTGTCCCACTAATCGAGTGCCGTCCATGCATCTGATGTGGAGTTGTGTGACGTACAGGCGTAGACTCATTTCCAAGGCTTAGCTGACTCAATTGCGATTCATTGAACTCCTGATTTCTCTTTGGCTGGCGCACAGGAGTTCGAGTTTGAGGCGTATCCGTTTCATTACTGGCCCCGTTTTGAAAATGTTTCTCAGTTTGTTGACGCAGTGCAGCCAGATAATAAATGGCAAAGTTCTCCACGCTGCATTTTTGTGTGTGTTGGAAATGATCTGTAAACTTTTTGGATAGTTCCGCTAAGTCGACACGTTCTAGCTGCTTAATCAGATCCTTTAAATGTTGTTCCGGTTCTGGTTCGAGTTCTAATTCAAATGAGTGCTCCATAATATAAATTTGATTTTATTTTTTGTTTATATGTGAATCTGATTTTTGTTTTGCGTTCAAGCTCTTGTTTTCACATTTTCTATTCTCTCAAATTCTTCTCTATCTCTTTAATTCAGGCCCCATTCCTGCAACGGAAGATGAGAAGAGAAATTTTTGCTTGTACGCTCTTTATCTTTGGTTGGGTTTTCATTTTTTTGTATTGTTGTGCCTTATGTTGTTGAGAAAGTTTAATGTCACCGTTTTTGTTTTTATTTCGATTTTTGTTTTTTATTAAATACTCTCTCACACGCATAAGACAATGAAACTATTTTTTTAGAGCGAACTAAATTCAGATTTAAACCGTAACTGGTGCACGAGAGTAAATCATGTTAAATAAACTTGATTGAATTTAAACTAAATTAAGTAAATTTTTTCAAAATTATCAACACGATTTTATACCACATGCGTTTTGAATTGAATCGAGTACAAAGGGGTTTCCCTCTTAGTATTCCTCTAACAAGTCTAATTGATTGATGCCAACTAACAAACTAAATTTTAGTAAATAAATTCAGGAATTTACATATACAGATAAGAATATCCCAAATATTAAAAACTAGTTGTATTTTTAAAAAGAATCACGAAGATATATAAACAGATCACTTAAGAGAGTTTTCGAAGACAAAATGGAACTTATTCAGTTGGCTTAACTTCAATGACATCATCACCCGCGAAGAAAGAAGGGTTGCTCGTTACACAGAAAAACTATATACATATACAACTATACAAACAAATTTTAGTCACGCGAGTTTTAACGGCTTTGCCTCAATATACACCGTAGACAAAAAAAAAATCATCTTAGGCCCAGATTCGGCGCTTGTATTTAAAGCAGCCATACAACAGTTGGAAAATGGTTCCAAGCAAATACGTAATCAGACACATACACACTGACATACACAAGCACTAGTAAATCGAAAACAATTTAACTGTTTATGATGTGGTGCCACAAACAAAAACAACGTACAAGAGAAAACTATTGGATTAGAGCGCTAGAGGGCAAAGCGGAGAAGTATGTGGATATTGTTAGGAATGTAAAGAGCCGAATGCTCTCTTTTTAAATACAACCACAGATCACGACACATATACCAAGCGGCAGTGTACATTGAAGCATACATACGTGTACATATTATTAGAAGTGCTATCAGAAATAGGCGGATGACGTAATGCGCACGACTTGGAACTATGATGAGCAATGAATATATACGAATAAAGAATACAGATCAAATTAGAGTGATTTCTACATAGTATTGATCAGTGTCCCAAAGTATTAGACAGTGTAGGCCAATGTAAATAAGCCGGTAAAAAAAAAGAAAGAAAGTCAAGGACATTTCTTAAGGCAAACAGGTTTCGCAAATAGAAGCAAACTATATATTATGGTTTTCATCTTCACCTTTTGAAATGCTTTCACTAGACAACTAACGATTCACACATTTTTAATGCAATTTACTGATTGACCGAAAACAGATTGTAAATAAGCAAAGAGAAGATTAATAAAAGGAAAATACATTTCTGATTTGTTTCCATGCCTATTCTCCATTTTTCTACCTCTCTCGCTTTCTCTCAACTAAAGTTGCGGCACAACCCGATGACGTATACACAACACCACATACACATCCAAAACACACACAGGCACAAATCTACGAAATTATACCAAAAAAAAAATTTTCACATGCAGTATATATACTGAATTCAACGATATTTCTACACTTTTCAAATATTATATTAGAAAACCACTTTATTTATGCTCGCGTAAATTTATAAATGCTAGTGTCCGGTGATGCACAGCATAATTCAATTCTCTGTAGAGGGTGTGGCGTTGACCCGAAAAATTTTCACTAACACACACACACAAGCGAATTTCCAAATATGTGAGAAGCTTCAGTGTCGATTATGGTTTAAAGAAAACTATGTATAACTTACACTTCAGTCCTCTTTTTATGGCTTTACTGCAAATTTGATGGCTTAACTATTGATTTTCAATTTTTTAATTTTTTACGCAGCGCTTCGAATTTCACACGAACTGCACGGGAGTACTATACTGAATGTAGTGTACTAAAGGTGGGCCTAAAGTATAAGCAGTAGTAGTAATTAACGATACTACGTGCAGTTTCGATATGTAAAGCTGATTCAGGACTTATCGATATTTGTTGACGTGCTGTGTGAATGGTGTAGCGGTAGCAAAAACAAAGAAAAACCTGTGTCTGTGAGTGGAAGAGAGCTGAGTGCTGAAATTATGGACAGGGATAAGTTAATTGTACCAAACCAAATTGGTTACTTAATTCTTAAAGATGATGGTGCAGTTCTCGAATCAGGTGGCGATCTAAAGAACGATGAGCGAAGTGCTAATGTAATAATGGGTCTGTTATATTTAACCGAAAGGTAAGTAGTTGTAGATCAGGAAAGAAATAGTTACTAAGTTGAATTTTTCTTCGGTTGCAGCATCGATGAAAACTTTATACCCAGTAGCAGTTGCGAGCGTATCAGCATTGATTATGAACACCACAGCTATAGCATTTGCATGTCTAACCGCCACATATACATAGTGAAAATGAGCAAAAGTCAAAATGGAGCGACAACCAGCTCCTCGTCTTCGACCAGTGTTTATAATGATGCTAACCCCGAAGTGAACAACAGTATAAATCCAGGAACGGTGATGGCTTGAAAACAGGAACAACAGACGCAGGTCAGCGGTTGTTGCGGCTTCTGCTGGCAGCCGTCAGCAACAAGGAATACCAACAGCAAATACAATTGGAAAACGCCCTTCATTTATCTAATTCTACTCTTCATTTGTCAAAGAATACATCATCTGTAAGCTCTTGTTCAAATATACGCTTTGCTTCTTGCGTCACATCCAACAGCGTTGCCTTACTCTTACAAAGGATCACATAGTATTGACACCAATTGGAACGCCTTTTTACAATCCAAAAGTCACTAGTGGTTTTCACCTGTAGCTCCTCGGCAGCAAAAGCTGTCGCTTCATTTTCTATAGGATTGGCTAAATCTGCAATAATGCTCATCACATGACGTGGTATGCTCTTTTGTGGAGTTTTAGGAGTCCGATAGATATTTGTGTGGTGCTTAAGACTTTGCTCGTTGATGAACAGATATTTAGGCGTGGAGTCGTTTACAGTAGTATCCTGAATTGAGGCTGTAACAGCCAAATTAGAGGTGCACTGCGACGAAGCAGCAATGTCACGTGCCAGGGCGGTGAGCTGTGGTCCCATATATGAGCTAAGTTCCTCATAGAATTCCTGCGTTGGAGCAGGCTGGTTAGCTGATAAAGATATCAGAATTTGTAGAGCTGAGTAATGAAATTGATTACAAGTAATTCCTTACCATCCAAAAAGAGACACAGCTTCAAATGCAGGACACGGTAGACCAGTATGTAGCAAGGCTCGATTTTATGGGCCACATCTAAATATATTTTAGCAGGTTGTATTTGGTTATCCGCATTACATACAAAAGCACCCACGCGATACGTATCCATAGGATCGCCTACAGCTGTTGGTGCTGTTGATAGAATGTGTGCGTGCAGGCTGTACAAATCGCTGGCCGTCAACTTGCCTCCACAGACAATCTGATAGTTGTAGAGCATAATGCAGTCTCTGACTGTAGGGAAAATATCGCAGAGCATGCTGAAGTTGTGGGCGCGCAGGAAAAGACCTTTGTCGAGGGCTAGATACTGAATGGAGTGTAGCATGTCCATAATGTCACATTGACCCAAATCCTTGATATTGGTCAAATAGTCCGAATAAAATGTTTGAAATTCCGCTAACAGCTCTAGGCGCTGCGCCTCTAATTCCTTTTCGGGATTCAGCTTATTCTGCAGAGGACCATAATGGAATCGGTACATATAATAGCATTGCTTTAAGACCGCGTGATAAATGCGATCGGACACTTCTCCTCCACGATAATCGGCCACCTCCACGCCATCCTTAAGCTTGATCTCTTTGGGAACGTTAAGCACCATGACCAGCCAAAAGCCAGGTTCTGGCTGATAAAACAGCTGGGTTGTCTTTTGCGTATGCAGAGCTTTGCAATCGTTCTCATTTGTGAATGTTCTAACAGATTGAGTACGTAAAGTTTGTAAGTCTCGTTCGTAGCAGCGTTTGGACATGTGCTGACTCACCCAGTGAAGGTTATGATGGCTTCGCTAAGTCCCACATCTTTGACTTTCGTATTGAGTTCAATGTCGTTTGGATGGTAAAAAAGTATTTTCTTATGCTCCTGTTTGGATGACCAAATGATTTATAGGCGTTTCGCACTCGGAAAAATGTGTGATATCACCTCTCCTTCCTTCTGACCCAAGCTGGAATTGAATATATAGAAACTACGAAGAGTAATTTCCACACGATGCAGTATTTTTGACATTTCGGCTACAGGTTTACAAAGACATTTATTCCGTCCAAAATCAAGGGGCACCATTCACTTCACAATTCTCTTCTGCCCTGCACTTTCTGACAGTCACTACATAATGTTTCTATTAATGTAAATGCCATTCACAAGAAAACGTAATTCTTAAATTTAACGGCATGCGATATGTGATTCTTATGAATCACCCGCTATATATCGATCATAATGTACACACGTATACTGTGCACATATTTCCCCCATATTGAAACAATTAAAATCGAAAATAAAAAATTTATTGAAGCTTGTAATTGTTTGGAATTTTAAGCAAGATGTACGCCAGAATGAACGCCAGACACGGGGAATTGCTGATAGTGCTTGAACTTAAAATTTGGAATTCTCTTTTTGGCAACCCTGTAGCTAGATGAAAAATATAAATTAATTCATTTCGTATTTTTATATTTTTCAATTGAATCAAAGAAAAGCTGAACCCTAGCCGATGGTTCCGTTGGTTCCGCCGATGTTGACCTGCATACCACCACCACGCAGACGTAGAACCAAGTGCAGGGTCGACTCCTTTTGGATATTGTAGTCCGACAGTGTACGAGCATCTTCCAATTGCTTTCCAGCAAAGATCAAACGTTGCTGTTCTGGAGGAATGCCTTCTTTGTCTTGAATCTTACTCTTCACATTTTCAATGGTGTCGCTGGATTCCAATTCCAATGTGATGGTCTTTCCTGTCAGGGTCTTCACAAAGATCTGCATACCCCCACGCAGACGAAGGACCAAGTGCACGGTCGACTCCTTTTGGATATTGTAGTCCGACAGTGTATAACCTTCTTCCAATTGCTTGCCAGCAAAAATCAAACGTTGCTGGTCTGGAGGAATGCCTTCTTCTTCCTGAATCTTACCCTTTAAATTGTCAATGGTGTCGCTGGGCTTTACCTTCAATGTGATGGTCTTTCCTGTCAGGGTCTTCACAAAAATCTGCAAACCGCCACGCAGACGAAGGACCAAGTGCAGGGTCGACTCCTTTTGGATATTGTAGTCCGACAGTGTACGAGCATCTTCCAATTGCTTTCCAGCAAAGATCAAACGTTGCTGTTCTGGAGGAATGCCTTCTTTGTCTTGAATCTTACTCTTCACATTTTCAATTGTGTCGCTGGATTCCACCTCCAATGTGATGGTCTTTCCTGTAAGGGTCTTAACAAAGATCTGCATACCCCCACGCAGACGAAGGACCAAGTGCAGGGTCGACTCCTTTTGGATATTGTAGTCCGACAGTGTACGAGCATCTTCCAATTGCTTTCCAGCAAAGATCAAACGTTGCTGTTCTGGAGGAATGCCTTCTTTGTCTTGAATCTTACTCTTCACATTTTCAATGGTGTCGCTGGATTCCACCTCCAATGTGATGGTCTTTCCTGTAAGGGTCTTAACAAAGATCTGCATACCCCCACGCAGACGAAGGACCAAGTGCACGGTCGACTCCTTTTGGATATTGTAGTCCGACAGTGTATAACCTTCTTCCAATTGCTTGCCAGCAAAAATCAAGCGTTGCTGGTCTGGAGGAATGCCTTCTTCTTCCTGAATCTTACCCTTTAAATTGTCAATGGTGTCGCTGGGCTTTACCTCCAATGTGATGGTCTTTCCTGTCAGGGTCTTCACAAAAATCTGCATACCGCCACGCAGACGAAGGACCAAGTGCAGGGTCGACTCCTTTTGGATATTGTAGTCCGACAGTGTACGAGCATCTTCCAATTGCTTGCCAGCAAAGATCAAACGTTGCTGTTCAGGAGGAATGCCTTCATTGTAATGAATCTTATTCTTTACATTCTTAATGGTGTCGCTGGATTCCACATCCAATGTGATGGTCTTTCCTGTCAGGGTCTTCACAAAAATCTGCATACCGCCACGCAGACGAAGGACCAAGTGCAGGGTCGACTCCTTTTGGATATTGTAGTCCGACAGTGTACGAGCATCTTCCAATTGCTTGCCAGCAAAGATCAAACGTTGCTGTTCTGGAGGAATGCCTTCTTTGTCTTGAATCTTACTCTTCACATTTTCAATGGTGTCGCTCGATTCCACCTCCAATGTGATGGTCTTTCCTGTCAGGGTCTTAACAAAGATCTCCATACCGCCACGTAGACGAAGGACCAAGTGCAGGGTCGACTCCTTTTGGATATTGTAGTCCGACAGTGTACGAGCATCTTCCAATTGCTTGCCCGCAAAGATCAAACGTTGCTGTTCAGGAGGAATGCCTTCATTGTAATGAATCTTATTCTTTACATTCTTAATGGTGTCGCTGGATTCCACATCCAATGTGATGGTCTTTCCTGTCAGGGTCTTCACAAAGATCTGCATACCTCCTCGCAGACGAAGTACCAAGTGCAGGGTCGACTCCTTTTGGATATTGTAGTCCGACAGTGTACGAGCATCTTCCAATTGCTTGCCAGCAAAGATCAAACGTTGCTGTTCTGGAGGAATGCCTTCTTTGTCTTGAATCTTACCCTTCACGTTCTCAATGGTGTCGCTCGATTCCACCTCCAATGTGATGGTCTTTCCTGTCAGGGTCTTAACAAAGATCTGCATACCGCCACGTAGACGAAGGACCAAGTGCAGGGTCGACTCCTTTTCGATATTGTAGTCCGACAGTATACGACCATCTTCCAATTGCTTGCCAGCAAAGATCAAACGTTGCTGTTCAGGAGGAATGCCTTCCTTGTCGTGAATCTTAGCCTTCACTTTCTCAATGGTGCCGCTGGGCTCCACCTCCAATGTGATGGTCTTTCCTGTCAGGGTCTTCATAAAGATCTGCATACCACCTCGCAGACGAAGGACCAAGTGCAGGGTCGACTCCTTTTGGATATTGTAGTCCGACAGTGTACGAGCATCTTCCAATTGCTTGCCAGCAAAGATCAAACGTTGCTGTTCTGGAGGAATGCCTTCTTTGTCTTGAATCTTACTCTTCACATTTTCAATGGTGTCGCTCGATTCCACCTCCAATGTGATGGTTTTTCCTGTCAGGGTCTTAACAAAGATCTCCATACCGCCACGTAGACGAAGGACCAAGTGCAGGGTCGACTCCTTTTGGATATTGTAGTCGGACAGTGTATAACCTTCTTCCAATTGCTTGCCCGCAAAGATCAAACGTTGCTGTTCAGGAGGAATGCCTTCATTGTAATGAATCTTATTTTTTACATTCTTAATGGTGTCGCTGGATTCCACATCCAATGTGATGGTCTTTCCTGTCAGGGTCTTCACAAAAATCTGCATACCCCCACGCAGACGAAGGACCAAGTGCAGGGTCGACTCCTTTTGGATATTGTAGTCCGACATTGTACGAGCATCTTCCAATTGCTTGCCAGCAAAGATCAAACGTTGCTGTTCTGGAGGAATGCCTTCTTTGTCTTGAATCTTACTCTTCACATTTTCAATGGTGTCGCTCGATTCCACCTCCAATGTGATGGTCTTTCCTGTCAGGGTCTTAACAAAGATCTCCATACCGCCACGTAGACGAAGGACCAAGTGTAGGGTCGACTCTTTTTGGATATTGTAATCCGACAGTGTACGAGCATCTTCCAATTGCTTGCCCGCAAAGATCAAACGTTGCTGTTCAGGAGGAATGCCTTCATTGTAATGAATCTTATTCTTTACATTCTTAATGGTGTCGCTGGATTCCACATCCAATGTGATGGTCTTTCCTGTCAGGGTCTTCACAAAAATCTGCATACCGCCACGCAGACGAAGGACCAAGTGCAGGGTCGACTTTTTTTGGATATTGTAGTCCGACAGTGTACGAGCATCTTCCAATTGCTTGCCCGCAAAGATCAAACGTTGCTGTTCAGGAGGAATGCCTTCATTGTAATGAATCTTATTCTTTACATTCTTAATGGTGTCGCTGGATTCCACATCCAATGTGATGGTCTTTCCTGTCAGGGTCTTCACAAAAATCTGCATACCGCCACGCAGACGAAGAACCAAGTGCAGGGTCGACTCCTTTTGGATATTGTAGTCCGACATTGTACGAGCATCTTCCAATTGCTTGCCAGCAAAGATCAAACGTTGCTGTTCTGGAGGAATGCCCTCTTTGTCTTGAATCTTACCCTTCACGTTCTCAATCGTATCGGAAGGCTCTACTTCCAGGGTGATAGTCTTTCCTGTCAAGGTTTTCACAAAGATCTGCATTTTGGCAATTCTGTGATCTAAAAAAAATATTAGATACGAATTAATTATATTTGAACAGACCTCGACAAAAACAAATTCTAAACTTGGTCTCTTCCCTTATGACAAAGAAATCGAATATTCAGTGATTGCTTTGTGCTCAAGAGCATGCACAAGCAATGTTGGAATATTTCACCACAAAATATTTTTTTAAATCTTGTTAATGCTGCTGCGCTGTCCACTGCTATTTGCTTACTATGATGTGCTCTACTCGTGCGGCGCTTTTTATAGAAAACTTTGGTATGCAACTTTGGTAGCTTTTAGCATAATTTTAATATAATATGCATTCATATAAAAACGTTCTATATTCCACAAATTCGACACGTAATGCACAAAAATTTATTTGATTGTCTTCTATTAAGACCACTCGAATTATACCACATTGAAAATGATGCCTTATGGCGCCAATGTTATTTTCAAATTATGTTTTACTCACCCTGTTCAGAAATTTTCGCTTTAAAACGTTAGTAAACAAGATATTCGGATATATCACAAAAGCATTCGCGTTGCGTTTTTTTTTTTCTAGATATTAATTCTCGCTCTTCTCAAATTTCACAATTTCTTTTAGTTCCAAGTGTTTACTTTGGAGATCAAACGGAAAATGAGCAGAAATAAAATAATTTTGTCGTTTATATATTTTAGACTCTTTATCATGGCCTACTATTGAATTACTTTTAAAAACGGAACACTCACCACACAATTAAAATATATAAATTTTATAACAAATTCAAGACAAGACCTGCTTTACGTGCTTTGTCGTCTGGTAAACTAAAAATATAGGATTATTAACTGAAGAAACTATGAAATGATAAACAACGCATACTACGCTTTGAATCATAATATAATTTCTGACGTCACAGATTCCGTTTATTTGTGTTAACATTGCCATTTTGAGTTAAATACACAAACACTGTGCGTCGTAACCTTCCTATATGCATTTGCTGTGCACAAAATACAGCACTTAATAAAGAGACAAACTTTACGGAAAGTAGTGACAGTCACAGAAAATGGTGGAACTGGAAGTACTAAATGCAAAAACTAGCAAAGCCTATGGCAAGGTGAATGTGTCGTCTTCGGCGGTTTCGGTTAGCGAATTGCGAGTGGTGATTCACAAAACCTTAAAACAAACGCCGCATGCTGACCGTATATCACTGTAAGTTTATCAATCCTCGCACACCCACACACATACATATGTATGCCTTCAAGCACCTATAGAAGTAACTTTACAAATGATTTCTTCCAGGCGCCTGGAACCGCGTGGCAGGAGCTTAAAGGATACTGATTCATTGGCTTCGCTTAATCTAAGCAATGGTGATAAAGTCTATCTAAAGGATTTGGGACCACAAATTGGTTGGAAGACTGTTTTTCTGGCAGAGTACGCTGGCCCATTAATTGTTTATCTTATTTTCTACTTTCGCCCGGAGTTCATTTATGGCCAGGCAGCTAGTAAGACCATTTCGTTGACAACTCAGTAAGTACGGAACCTTTAATAATTTCTCTCACTCGCACTCTCGCTATCTTTGTCTCTATTTCTATCTCTTTATGTGTGTGACTTTCGCCAGAGTTACGGACACACACCGAAACACACACTGCTTGTTAAGCGACCCGATTGACCCAACAGCCGACTTTGTACGCTTATGCAAATTATATATTCGATTACCGCTGGGCTAGCTTTTACCTGCCCGCTGCATAATGATTAACACGCTTTCAACATAATTTGTGTATGTCATATACCAGATGTTGCTCATAAATGCACACATAGGGTATATAAAACAGGTTATAGTGTAAATCAATATAGGTCTATCGTATTGCACAAATCTCTTGGAATCGAAATCAGTTCGAAGCAATATTAAAAAAAAAAACGGTAACGGTATTTACAGTTAGCAATTTGTCGGCTATTTTATTAGTATGATATTTACATACATAGACATAAATATTTAGGTAACGATGGAGGTTCTTATGATACCATCAAAAAATTATTTATATATCGCATATCAGAAATTTGATTGCTTATTTGAATATTCCTATTCCATTTAGTATCGCCGCTGGATGCTATACCGTGCATTATGTGAAAAGATTGCTGGAGACGATCTTTGTGCATCGCTTCTCGCATAATACAATGCCTTTGCGTAATCTGTTCAAGAACTGCAGCTACTATTGGGGATTTACAGCATATGTATCCTACCACGTCAATCACCCGCTCTACACATCTCCCTGTATGTGCACCGTTTGGATTGCGCTGGCTGCTTTTGCCGTGAGTGATCTTTTAGATAGAATAGATAGAATAGATAAAAACTATTTAATTTTATTTAAGCTCTGTGAATTGGGAAACTTTTCGATACATATTGCATTGCGCAACCTGCGTCCGCCTGGCACGAAGGTGCGTCGGATTCCCGTAGCCGACAGTAATCCATTCACCAAACTTTTCAAGTAAGCCACTCCACGAACTAAGCGTTGAGTTTCCATTAAACTTAATTTATATTTCATTTTTTAGCCTAGTGTCTTGCCCCAATTACACTTATGAGATTGGCGCATGGGTTTGCTTTTCGGCAATGACTTCGTGTTTGCCCGCGTACTTATTTGCTTTTGCAGGTGCTTTTCAAATGACTGTTTGGGCTCTGGCAAAGCATCGCAATTACAAGAAGGAGTTCAAAGATTATCCTAGGGGCCGTCGTGCCATATTCCCATTCCTTCTATAAATATACTAGCAGGCACACATTGCAGTTACAGCCAAATATTTCAGTAACGTGCTTATTCCACTTCATTGACTAGCATTAATAAGCTAAATATAAATGGGTAAAAGATTTTCGAACTTTGCATTTTTACTTAACAAGCGTGAATATTTGTTGGGCAAACATGCGGTGACTGCGAATTGCCATATCTTGTAGACTTTGACCTCATCGATTAGTTTTATACTCTATGTGCAGACTACACATGTGTATATACATTTCGTGCAAAGTCACCTTTAATTATGGGTTTCTACACGAGTGCTATATAGTATAGAAATTAATTGTAAGTCAATGTTTTGCAATGTACCAAAAGTTTTTAAAATTCGCGCCAAGTACTGTTGCCAGATGCAAAAATGTTAAGTATTGCCAAGCTGGTTAAAGTTGGTTACCGTTGAATGTCTTTTGCATCGAATCATTTCGATTTAGAACAGAGAGCAAGTTGGCAGTTCTAAGTGAAGCTAGCTGCAAATTAGTTTATGTTTATGCCGGCAAAATAAGTCATGATGAATTTATTTGAGGAGTTGGATACATTAGATCCTAGCGCTAAAATTGTGCCGCCGCGTATTGAAGCGCCAACGCCGCATAAAATTGCTGTATTAATTTTACTCAAGCAATATGTGAAAGTAAGTAATATCTGCAGTTGAATATCACATATTTACCTAAGATTGTAATACAACTATGTAGGACAAAAAAAGCTCGATGGATACGGGTATAGCTATGCGACCACAAAGGCGTCGTATGTTTTGTATGCTTATGTTTAAGCTGGTGCAGGAGGCAGACATGACATACAACGAGCTGCACAATCTTATCACCACTCGACCCTACAACCTGGACACCCTCATGCTTGAGGCCTTTGAAAAGGCTATGGCTGAATTCTGCGGCACGTCCAGTATCGAGGCCCTGTTCGACTTCGCCGAAATGCAAACCATAGATATGCTGCTAAACGAGGACTACGGCGTTAGCCAGTTCAGTATAGTGGGCATGTACGTGCGACGCATTGCTGTGGTACTGGAACGTTTTACTTTTGGCGAAATGATGTGCATGTACAGAAACATCTGCTCTTATTATGAGCGCGGGATACGGGCTCTAACCAAGGGCCCACACAAGCTAATATCGGGCGGAATACTAAATAGAGCACAGACATCATCACAAACAGCCGGTGCAGGCGAAACTCGTAAAGAGGAGGAGCAACAGCATAGCGCTGAACCCGAGGGCTATTCGCTAAGCAAATGGGCCCCTAAGCAAGCTAAATACTTTATAAACCAGCAGTCGGAACTCCTGGATAACGATGAGAATAGCGCTCTTTCCCCCAAGGAGCTCCAACAAAAAGTACAACAAATCATACAAGATTTGCCGTTGACCACCACATCCTATTTCCTGGGCTATATGAATCAGCTGCGCATCCGCGACTACTATAATGCCTTATCAGCCTTACATCGCGCGCTAGATCGTGTACCGGTAAGGCTCATGAGCCAGGATAAGGGCTACCAGTATTTCTGCATCAATCTGGCCGTACTGCACGCTACGTTCGGGCACCGAGGCGAGGCGCTGGCAGCATTAAGAGAAAGCATAATGCTGGCCCAGGAGCACAATGATAAGCGCAGCCTTAATCTGGCCAACACGTGGCATTGCTTGTTGCGCAACGAGCTGCCGCTATCATATGTTCAGCGCAGTGTGGCAGACATCTGCGATGCGGATGGCAATCTTGTACAGAACTATACGCTCGCGCTGCACTTTGCCGTCAGGCTGGGCACCTTGGCCGGCTATCAGCCCCTGCGTCTATTTGACTTGCTGCAGCATAGTGACCATATAACCAATCGCAATAATCTGACAAATCATGCATCCGAATCTTTGGCGCTGCGCAGTGCCGTGTGGTGTGCTTATGGCCGGCATGAATTGTCAGCTCTGTATGCCCAATTGCTTTTGTCAGTTCGGGATCGTGGTGTCGGTAGTGGCACGGCAGGCTTGGGCAGTGCTTTGGCCAGTTATGCTATGTGGCTGCATTTGCAAGGTGAACTACATTTGGCACGCGTCCTACTGCATCGGGCGCGTGAACAGCTGCCGCGTATTCCCAGCGCCGAGTGCTGGATGATTAGCCAGTGTCATGTGATTATACAATCTGGAATTTATCGCTGTCGGTGGCATGATGCGTTAAAAGCCTGCGATCAGTTGCATCTCCTGGACCCATCAGCTGCCATGCAACAGCGTGCAGCTATTTATGTGGCCAAACGTGAGTTCTTTAACGCCCGCCGGCTGCTGGACAAGTTGGCATCCAAGCCGGACCTGCCTTTCCTACTACGGCTTCGAGTTCAGGTGCTGCTTGCCTATTGCAGCTTGGCGGAAGGCAATTTCTCCAGCGAGGCAATCACACGATTGTTGCGTGTGGCCGAAGACATGAGCGATTCGCAACTGGATTACGAGATGGCCATGGTAGACATGCTATTAGCCCAGGTGCTCCTGATGCTGGGAATGCCGCAGAAAGCCTACCAGGCCATCAAGCGTAGCATGGTAGACATTCACATAAACGGCGGACTCTACGAGCGCGCCAAAGCAGATTTTGTGTTCGTGCGATGCCTGCTGCCCACCAAGGATTCAGAGCTACGTAAGGCACAACTTTTGAAATCTGTGGACGTGCTGGAGCGATCGGCTCAGTCGTTCAAGCAGCTGTCGGCCCATGCAAAAGTACTGGATGTGTACGTGTTCCTTGCACAACGTTTCAATGAATACGGAGAGCGCGAACTACGTAATAAATATGCCGGCGAATTCCGACGCTACTTCATGGACCATCCAATACCGAGAGAATACTTAGGGGGACCGTAGGTTTAATCTATGGCTTAGCTCTTAATAAACGTAATTTTATTAATTTTTTAACAGTAATTGTTCTGAATATGTCGCAGGCCAACCTACAAATACTTGACTAAACTCTAGTTGTAGTTAGCCAATTTCTCATATCGATGTGTATATTGAAGATTGGCTAGATGGTAAAATGGTTGAGGTGTTGGCCCTGTCCTTCGATCCGTTAGAATAGCTATTGTTGTAGAATGCAAGTGTGTCTGTGAGTGATTGAAAGTGTGGTTGGGTATGTTGTAGGTACGTGTAAGGTTATAAACATTCACTGGCAGGGATATGCGGACTGACTGATTATTACTTATACTCTAGGCGTGTGGCATTATCCCGCTGGTAAATAGAACTAACGAATATATGCAATTACATCAAAGTGTTAATTAACGCATCAATGGTAAACTGGGCGATGCTCCAGTTGCGGCCATGGCGCTGCCAGGACCAAGTAGCACTTGCTTTTGCTGCGACTTGTGTAGCTCTTCCATTTGGGCACGCTCGGTCTCAAAGATGACAGGCGCAAACAGAATGACGGAACTAGTAAAGAATATCCAAGACGCGTTGCATGAAAACTGATAGAGACTGCGGAGACTTTTCACCGCAGTGCTGCTCACTGCGCTGGCCGCATTGCGCACCGATTCCGGGAACATTTCACTCAGTCCCATTATGCGTTCACCAAACGATTCTTCTGGTTCCTAAGCAACAAAATAATGTGAGGTTAGAATGTATGCGCACATTTGTATTTACATACATATGCGCACAGCATGACCATGTTTACAAACATAACTGAGAGCGATACTTACATCATCGTAATTCTCACCATCTGTTTGCGGCTCATCGTTTGTTGGCTGCAACAACAAAAAGATGAGCACGTTGCAATAATCAATAAGGCAAAAAATGCGTATATGTACATATGTACGTATGTTCACATGATAAGCAGATGATCTAGTTCTCTAATTACGTGAGCACGGGACAGCAGAGGCGGCAGAGGACTTTAAATAGTTAACTTACAATGGCTACTGTTCGACGCTCTGGCGTCTCGTCCTTGCTGCCACCTAAAGAAGACATCCCACTATCCTTTTCAATGAACTCAATGTCAGGATCAGAGTCCATCAAATCCTCGACTTTAACGTTGTCGGTATCCACTTTTGCGGCTTTATATTAAACACTCGTTAAATATATATATTCAGGGCAATGTGACCCTCTTTCGCGTGCGCAGAAAAAACGTTTAATAATATTGCAAAGAATATAATCAGCACGCAGTCGTTTTCGTTGTAAAAAAAAATTGATTTCGTGTGTGCTCCGCGACAATACCTATTAAAGTTCACTATAGAACTTGTTCACCACGATGAGCAATTGAACTACTCGAAATGGTCACCGGCGAGTTCGGTTCCGCAAGAGTTATCGATAGTGTGCACTTTTAATATAGGATTGCATAAAGCGCCCTCGTTTATATTTACCTTATCCTCGGGATCGCTCATGATTTTATATCAATTACAGGTTAACGTGTTATTTTTTATTTAATATAAAATATACACGATATTCACGGAGGTAAATTTGGAAACGTCGACCAATGGAGCGACAATATTATTCTTACTGAATGTTTCTTTATGACTTGTGAATGTTGTATGAATTCTGAACTCACAAAGCGTACATATGGAAAGCAAAGCCAACTAGAATATATAAAAATTCGAGCAATTCGATTGAGCGTTGGTATATTGAGATTTATTTTATATTTCTTTTGTTACAAAACATGAAATCAAACACACCTTAATCGAAATAAAGTCTAAAACTTAAATAATGTCTTTGCTTGGTTTCATCATAAAAAGTTTATTGATGCAATTTCACGTAACAAAACAGCATATTTA
>JABVZY010000001.1:2393974-2404529 GCA_020883555.1 Drosophila nannoptera | reverse complement strand
AGCAATAAAATAAAATCAAATAAACTGAAACCGAAAACAAAAACAGCCCAAAAACCGGCAGCTGCCGTGCCAGACAATTCGCTGTGGCCCGCAGCTGGCCTTTTGTTGTTGTCTTTTCCGCGGTTGCCAGTCGCCCGTCGGCCGTCCCCCATCGCCAGTGGCTAGTTGGTTGTTGCCAGTTGCCAATTTTCTCAATTTTCCTTTCTGATTTACTCAGATTTTCATCATCTTTTCGTTTTCATATCCCCCCTTGCCTTCAGCTCTTGTCAACACGCAGTGTACGTGCCTTTCTTTTTTCTTTTCTTTTTTTTTTTTTCTGCGTGTGTTGCTCCTACGACTACTTGGATTTAGAATATGCAAAGCCAAATAGCAGATTTTACGATCTCGAAATATATGCTGCGCCCATATCGCACATTCTGCGAACATCATAAAGCGGTAGCAAAACATATTCAAATCAGTCTCTCATAAATTGGGATTAATACCAAAACATAACTAACTCAACTTAATTGCCGTCAAATTGATATGACAGATGGATGGGCAAAGTACTTGATCAGGCCGCAAGCAAGCGGACAAATCTTGATGGTAATGATTCTTTGGACTCGTCTTGTAGGTGGACCCAAATCAGATCTATTTGAGGCTGATTAACTAATGGATGAGACGCGTCTACTTAGTATACTTGATAGTGGCAAATCATATTTTGGCATCAACACTATCTGTTCTTTTTATAAAAGGCAAGAAGAATGCGAACATCTTTGGTGACAGTTCGTTCAACCCGGCTGCTTGAGTAGAAGTAAAATGCATGCATCGGGCAATATGGACGAGTTATGAGTGCGTTTAGGTTGTCAGCCCCTATGAGTTGTGCACGCGGCGTATAAGCTATTTTTAGGGCTGCTGTCAGCCGAAGCCTGCGACAGCCCTCGACGTACGTTTTTTTTTTTTTTTTTTTTATGGGATGGGGTGTTATGGGAGGCGGCAAAGTGCAGCCAGTCGCGGCCAAAAACGGTCTCGGATGAGCAGAAGGAAACGCTTTAATGATTCTAGTTAGGTGTCGCCGTAGCCAACGCATGTGCAATGCTGTGCATATTACGTATACGCATTGTTTGACAGCTTCCAGGCTAATGGAGTGCACTCGGATGCCTAATGAAGTATTCTATTTGTAAACCTTTGCCTTTGAGTAGAGTGCCGCTGTCATTTGTCATTAGCTTTGTTTACTTTGGAGAGGGGAGCAGAGATGATGAGGAAAGGCGTTGAGTGTTCTGTGAATTGATCTGTCTACTGCATGCTAAAATGTATGGACATTATCAGATCGTAAATATTAAAATAAGTGTCGTAATAATCTAGAGATAAAAAGTGCCAAATGGAACGTGCGCCAAAAGAGGCTCATTCCGAATGCATTCAATATTAGAAAAGAATATATAAGAACGTAGGTGTGCATGTGTGTGCATATAGATGTTAATATTCATATTATGAAAAGCGTTTTTCACTGATGTGCCATCAAAAATTTGTTATGGCTTTTTGGTGTTTTGGCTATTGCCAATGATTTATTTCCAACGCCCGCCAGCGTTCAATGTAAATATTTACAGCGTTTATTTTTGAACATTTTACAAATTGTGCAAAATAGAATTAATACGTATATATATAATACGTGTGTATATATATATATGAATTTCTTCTGATCACGTTAGACAAATATTATGAAATCGTTTGCATACATTTATACATACGCACATACGTTTGGCTCACGCTCGAATCTGAAATTGATCTGGCAACTTCCTCGCCTACTTCACATGCACATGGAGCGAGCGAGACAGAGAGAGCGCATTAAACGGATACGAGCAAGACCGAACGAACGAACGGTATGAGCCTTGGCGTAAGTGAACGATATGATTCAATAACTGATCAAGGATAGGGCTGAATTAAACGCTGAACATTTAGTTAGTTAGTAGTTCGTTTCAATGACGCCCCAAATGAACTGATACAAGCAACTCTATACACGCACACGCGCACACAAACTGAGGAAGTTGCTAATGCGAGTTAACAGCGCGTAAATTGATGGCATTTAAATTAGCATGGGAAGCATTTAGCAAACGAATTAATTCATTGAAAATGACACACATTATTATTATTACTGTGTTTATGTGTGTGCATGTGTGTTGTAATCATTAGCAGCCGAAATTCAAACAATTTTAGCGATTTAACAATAATTTCAATAAAATGGTAAAAAAAAACTAATTAAGCTCAACTGCGTCGAATAGCAACTTCAAAGAAAATTTCTCAACAGCTTTGCCCCTTTGAGTGCACTTACTGCAAACGGATGCACAACACACTTTTCCGCTTGTTCGGCCAGATTGAAATCGAGTTTGAAGAGATTGAACGATTGCTCGACTGCCTCGCGACTTGTTCCACAATTTTATTCAAGCTCCGACAGTTTGACGATCGTCCAAACGGGCACACAGTCCAAACGCAAATGATCATCGCGCGGCATTTGTATTCGAGTATATTTGTCAAATGAATCTCTGCGTGATTTTAATGGGCGTGGCCCTCGTAGGCATGGTCGTTCTATCTGTCAGAGTGTGGGCGTGAGCGTGGGTGTATAGTACATTGTGGTTGAATGCATTGTTGTGGGCTTCTATTTGTCTCGTAGCATTTTTTAAACGATTCGCTTGCTTTCATCGGTTTTCTCACATTAAGTTTTAATTACTTATTTATTGCCCAGAATTTTTCCAACGAAAATCCAACGATACAGCCCTTTACATGTGTTTTCCTTCGCATCTATGCGAACTTTATAAATAGCCGATTCGCTGAAGATCTTGATCTTGATTTATGCACCGCAATACCTGGTATACGAGTCATTGTTTATGGTTAGTAAAATCATCGATCGATATCATTTACGCTAAGTGCTGCTGCAGCAGCAGCCATTGTACAAGGCAATTTATTGATTCAATTGGAACGTTAATTAATTAAAATCCTTTCTAAGTAATGATAATTGATAAAATTTAAATTTAAATACCGCTAAATTGTGCGCTATGCTCTGTTTCTATATGCTACGTACTTATGCTATATAAATATGTATATTTATATATACACATATATATAACTATATATGTATATATAATTTTATCACAAATTTGGATATTATCTTTGTGTCGGGGAGGCTAGTCGAGAAACCTACGCTAGTTTTAGAAGAGTCCTAATTGGAAGTGTAGTAAAATTGCGTCCTGTAATGTGGAAGTACTAATTGAAAACGTTATTCAGTTATAGCTAATCTATTGAGCTTGAAGCCTAGAAAGCAATTCGTCGTAGTATTAGTTCATTAATTTTCTCAGTTTTCAGTGTATCACATTTTTACACCTGCAAATAACGATAGCTGGCGGCTGGGCCGCTTCCGCTACCGCCAATGCGGTAATTGTTCTCGCTGAGCTTAACATATTGACCCAAAAAGCTTAACACTAGGGCACTACGGCACACGTTATGCAGCCAGCCTAGTAGATAGGGCGTTAGAATAGTGCCCATAATGTAGGCCAGCTGGGGTATTGGCTCTGTGTGTCCGGTGAATGGCCACAGCCAATATCCTCGTCGTACGGCGTCCCGTGTATGATGCGTTATGAAGGCACATAGCAAAGACCCCAATAACAAGCTGCTTCGAAAGTAGTTCAGGCACGCTGTACATATGTAGAATAACAACATGGCGAGAATTATGCTGGAACAATGCAGAAATGGACGGCGTGCCAGATTGGTGGCATCCTGCGCAAAGGGCAAAAGAGTATATTTTTGAGATTTTTTTTACATTTTAAGAAGACAACTCACCTCCAAGTAGAGTGAACGGGCCTCAATGAAATGATCCAGGTCAATAAACGAGGAAACCACAAAGCACGTGAAAATCAATATCCAGCCGAAAAGCTGTGTTGTTCGCTCGTAAAACTGCATCGAAAATGCTATGCCCGTTAGCGCTCCAATCGCCGCATGAGTTGCATTATCTGCCAACGCCTTAAGTAACGGATGCTGTGTCAGCTCGACGAAATTGTCACCCAGCAGGCACGTTATGGTAACCAAGGTGGTGAGCACAATGCGCAAATAGACCATTGTGTGACAGTGTGGCATCGATTAGTTCCCTTTTCTATTCTCTGCACACTGCACTCAGCACTTTGCACTCTTCGCCTAGACTCGCGCTCGGAGCTAGTATTGGACGGCAGTGGCGAAGATATTCAGTTTTTCCGTGTTGCAATCGTTAGCGTCGTGGCCCACTGTGCGCATATTGCACAATCAATAATTATCTGGACAAATCACAGTTCGAATTTACTGAGCGTATTATATTTGTCATTAGAATTTAGAAATTATGAAGCAATAGATTGCATTTTCTGTGTCACTCACGTGCTTTAATGGGTTTGCAAATACAATAACTGCAATGCAGTAGTGTGGTGTCGTATTGGGGGTTGCAAGTACACGTAAACCATTACGTTGACTCCGTGTTTTCCAGCAACAAAAACAAGCGGCATATTTTGGTTCTAATTGTTGCCCCCACGAATGTTTTGATTTCATGAACATACGTGAAGTGGGCGGCGTCAAGAAATGGAACTGCCAAGCCGTGTCACATCTGGCAACGCTACACAGCTCAGCACAAGCTTCGTGTAGGCTGGTCGCACTGAAACTACATCAGCTGATGTATTGCGCCAAATTTAACGAAGGCAAAGAGCTAAGTACCGGAATAACCTGCTAAATATTTCGGTTAGTCCATTTGTCATTTGGGGGCTAACATAAAACGTCAATTATGTTAAGCACATTATATCACGAACGCATAATTTTGGACATAGGCAAATTGGTAATGGAATTTTCCATTCAACTATCAGAACAGCCACATCGAAAGCTCTTGGGCAAAAAACTTGAAAACTTTAAGAACGGAGAACACGGACATGACACATGTGTGCGTTAACAGCGATCACGATCGCCGCACGTGTAAAAAGTATACCAAAACGAAATTTGTTTAATTGTACTGTGGGATGCTGTGCTTTATTTTCGCCGTTCGTAAATTCATAGAATAATGTCTTGGTGGGATTTTTAATATGGAATGCTGAATGGATAATTTTTGTTCTTTATAGCATGTTCCATTTTTATAAGACGTTCGCCTGTATTATAGGTATCCAGTACCTTATGGTCCGCAGCATCCAGGGTGAAATCGAAGATATTGAAATTTTCTTCAATGCGCTTCGGATTCGAGGATTTGGGAAGAGGAATAGTACCGATTTCAATCTACAAATTATATAATAGTATAGTCATTTTTCAATTTTTAAATGTAATTATATCTATTATTTACCAGGTAGCGCAGCACAACCTGCGCCGTGGACTTTTTGTACTTGTCGGCTATTGCCTGTACCTTGGCATCGTAGATAAAGTTTGGCTGCTTCTTCGCAGGATCTGGCCTACCCAGCGGGCAATAGGCGGTGACCACAATGTCGTGTTTCTTACACAATGCAATCAATGGCTTCTGATTAAGCGCGGGGTGACATTCGATCTACAGAGTTTAGATATTGAATATACCAGATAATCATACGATACCTCACTACAATATTATTGACAAACTTTCAGCACTAACAGGCTGCATACACACAAGATGCCGTTCTCGCTCTAATGTAAAAAACTCAGCAAATGAGAAAGTTCACGTTTTAGAGCGAGTGAGCTACGCGAATTCTACGCCGACCTGGAGGCATCTGTTGCACAGATGTTGCGTGTTGAAAGCTTGTTTTATATTACGTTCTCTCTATAAGTGAATCTAATAGGAGTGCGGTTGCCTAACCTGGTTATGAATTGGCTTAATTTTGCAATTGGCCAGTAGGCGTGTCAGTTGCTCGGAATTGAAATTGGAAACGCCAATGTTTTTAGTCAGGCCCAGCTCAACTAATTTTTCCATGGCACGCCAAGTGTCTAAATAATCAACGTCACTGCGCAGAAAATGAGAATAATGTCTTATCGTAAGGCTGCACCTTATGATCAGCAGGCTTATTTACCTCAGCTCAACCTCTCCTTTGGCATCCGTGGGCATCATGTCGTTGTCGCTGCGGAAAACATATGAGTAGGGCCAATGCATGAGATAGAGGTCCACATAGTCCAAGCCAAAGTTTTGCAGAGACTGGCGGCAGGCATATTCCACTTTTTCCGGTTCATGGAAGTGGCACCAAAGCTATGAAAAATTGCAATTCCTTGTTACGCATCCTTTTAAAGCTGCTGATCCAAACTTACCTTGGTGGTTATAAAAATGTCCTCGCGTTTAATTACACCCTCGGCAATCTTCTGCTGCACTGCCTTGCCCACCTCTCCCTCGTTTTCGTAGAAGTAGGCGGTGTCTATGTGCCGGTAGCCAACATCGATAGCGTGCAGCGTGGCGCGCTCGCAATCCCCACCAAGCGACTGCGAATGTTAAGTGTAAGTCAAAAGAAACTGTAAGATATCATTATAGCTCTCTCGCTCTGTTGCGTGCAGCTGATAAGCTATTAATAAGCCTAATCAATAGCAGCGGACAAGTGATCAAAAACAATTACCGTATAAGTGCCTAGACCAATTGCCTGGATTTGGGTTCCGTTATAGTGTTTGACATAAGAGGCTTTACTCGCCATGTTGCGATTTCTACGACAGCTACTTTGCAACTGTTGCTCAAAATAAACGCGCACTACACTTTTATATTAGCTCCGTTACGAAAAGCTATTATTCTACGGTTTCTAGAGCTTTCCGAATTTAGTTGGGTGTTGAAATACGCTGCACAGCCAAGCAAAGTAAAAAATGTACTAAATAATACACGTGATGTGGTAGATGCAGTATTTTTTACAGTATTGTATATATACAAACT
This sequence comes from Drosophila nannoptera, assembly GCA_020883555.1. Lineage (NCBI taxonomy): Eukaryota > Metazoa > Arthropoda > Insecta > Diptera > Drosophilidae > Drosophila > Drosophila nannoptera. The sequence goes on along the minus strand of JABVZY010000001.1, from coordinate 2,397,691 downwards.
TTTTGAAAAATGTATTGAACAACGAACGCAGTAACTGACATTGGCGTAAGCTTTTGTATATGCGTGTACTTCGCTTGGATTTTCTTTTTACAGCTATGGCGCGCATGCTCAAGCTTTGGCAACTGGAACAACTTGGTAGCGAAACAACATCTGTTATTCAAAGTGCCACAATGTAGGAGTGCGTAGTCCTTGCAACCAGCGCCACATGCCAGCACATTGGGCACATTCGAAACGCACACCAAAGGAATTTATTGGTAAGTATAAATCGTGCTGCATGCAAAAGCGATGGCAGAAAATAAGCAAATCGAAATGATTTGTTTGATTTATATGATTGTTGAATCTACCCGACAAAGTGATGGCTTAATGTTCAAAAGGAGTCTGTGGAAATAGTCTGGCCTTTGGCTGTTGACCGTGTTTGTTTATGCAGCCTGAAAAGCAGTGACAAAGTGTGTGTACGTGTGTGTGTATGTGTGTGTATGGATGAGTGTGAGTAAAAAGATCGCTAATATTATTATAAAACATTTGAGCTTGTTTTCAATGCAAAGGAAAAGCGCAGCTGAAAATTATTGTGTTGTACATTTTTAGTATACGCAGCACGCCTACAACTGCGCATGCTCTAGTTCCAGTCGAGGCCGAGGCACAGTAGCAGCACCGAGCACCAAGCCCCGCAGCAGGTGACAGCGAAGAGGACGAGGGCGGGAGAAGGGCCTCACTGAAGACTATATCGATTGTGATTGGGATTGCGATTGCGATTGCGACTGCGACTGCGAATTCGATTTGCATTTTAAGATATGGCCACTGTGGCGCACGGTTGCAGCAGTCCCCGACAGCGCTCCTGCAACGGGGGCAGCAGCTCCCCTGGTGGCCACCACAGCTCCACGCCCGCCATGTACAGCAGCATGCCGAAGTACACGCGGACCGCCAGCCAAACGCTACAAGTATTTGGCGCAGGGGCCATGCCCACCGTGGAGAGTAGCCAGTATAATGGGCATGGCAGTGGCTTGTATATGGCTGGAGGCAGCATGTCGCAGCGCCCTCTATCGGCCTCAGCGCTGCCAGAGACGACGACCGGATGTCGCAATTACTGGAGCCAGAGCTCGGCCCAGAGCCATGCGGCACATGGCACATTCTACCACAGCAGTGGCCGCCACTACAACAACTACAACAAACGCAAGTCGGCAGTGGAGCTGCTGGCGGAGTCAAAGCCGTTCTATATCAAATCGGATGCGATTTTCGAGCGACTGCAACAGTCGGGCTATCGTAATGGGAATGCTGCCTCAGCTGCCGCTGGAGCTGGCGTCAAGCGCGGCCGCCGCCCGGAGGAGGCGCACTATAGTGCCACACAGGCCTACGAGGAGCTGGAGGATAGGCGCTACATGAGCCTCAGCAGGCAGCAGCAGGCCCAGGCCCAAGCCCAGCTGCAACAGCAATACCTGCACAATCATCATCAGCATCACGCGCACAGGCACCAAGGCCAAGGCCAGGGCCAGGCCAGGGAGCACCGATCCGGTGCGGCTGTCAACAATAATCTGCTGCAACATAAGCTGCGCATGCTGCTCGGCTCCGAGCGTCGGCACGAACTGAACGACGGTGGCTCCGATCTGCTGGCTGGTGAGGAGGAGAGCAGTGCGCTGCGTATTCCGCCGCCTCTCTATTTGCCCTCTCATTCGTTCGGCAGGGATGCTGCCCCCTACTCTGGCTATCCGAGCGAGCCAAACAGCGGAGGCGGCGCCGAGGAGCCATTGGTGCTTACTGAGAACTACAGACCGATCAGCCCTCCGGCTGAGTATGCGGCCAAGTCGAATCCGGCGCAGAACGAGCGTTACAGGTGAGTGCCAGAGGCCGTTGGGCTTGGAGCGCTAATTCTCCGGTATTTCCTTTCCAGATATAACTATCAACGCTCTTACTCGCATTCTCACGAGGTGCCGCATCCGGATGAGCGTGCCGCCTACACAGCTGGCGAATTCAATATCAATAGCCACAAATCTCTGCCGGATCTGCATACACAAATTAGCCGGCATTCGCCGCACAGCGAGATCCTGAGCTGCTGCAGCCGGGGCAATCGATCAATCAAGTCGGCCGGTGAGTCGTCCATCAATCGGGACTCGGGCGGCAGCTCCGGCCACTACACGCACCGCAGCGAGCCGTGCTACAAGCGACAGCGCGAGACCCAGCCGGGCACTGCCAGTGGCACCATCAAGAACTGCTGCAACCTGGTGGCAGCCACACGAAGAGACAGTGGCTCTTCCACCCAGCACAGCGCGAACTCCTACTGCGGCTATGTGACCCCAGCGGGCATCGATTGTCGCTGCAAACAAGAGCCGGGCGGCCACAGTGGGCCGAGCGGAGCCAGCGGTGTGAGTGGGGTCAGTGGTGTCGGTGGTGTTAGCAGCGGCAGTGGCCTGCTCTCCGGGTATGACAATGCAGCGGCTGATTACTTGCTCAATTTTACGCCGACGCCGGAGGTGCCGGAGGCCTTCCAGGATGATTATACACCAACGCCGCCTTCGCCACGCCTCAAGACTCAAACGCCGCGCTACTCGAGCTCCTCCAGCCAGCAGCTGCACACCAGCTCGCAGGGCTACACGAGCATTAATCACTCGCAGAGCTCGCTGGTGCAGAGTCCCGGCTCGGCACCGTCTCTAGATGACATCAGTCCGCCGCCAATTCAATTCAAGCGGCAGCGTTGCATTCGCTTCAAGAACCGCAATCGGCTGCCCGTCCAGCCGCGCACCTCGCCCATCAGCACCAACATGGACTGCCATACGGGCAGCGGATCGGCGGGCTATAAGCGCGGCAGCGTGGAGCACGAGAATGTCTTCTTTCCCAAAGGCTTCGCCGTTGACGGCTATGCCGGACAGCCGGTGGCCAGCGGCATGGATATGGAGCGGGAATCGCTCAATGCCAGCATATCAGAGCTGGAGAAATTCTTCGATCGGTTGGGCCTGAACGACGAGGCCTTCCACGAGATATATAGCCAGCCGCGGCGTCAACATAATCCCGACACCGATTCGGATGACTCCAGCACCGTATTCTTCTCGGATGTGAGCACCGTCGACTCGATGCGATTGCCGGACAGCACCGAGACTCAGCCGCAGACCACGCAGCCGTATCGGCCGTCGGAGCCGCCATCGATTGTGGAGCGCAACGCTAGGATCATCAAATGGCTGTGCAACTGCAAGAAGATGCAGTGCATCTGAGGAGCCTCCTCTCCAATAGGATGCGGATAACCTATAGTCAACTGAGCGCAGCTCAAAGAAGACACGGAGAATGCGATAGCTTTCTCTGCAGAGCGCACAACTGAGCCGCTGCGAGTCTATGATTATCCGATTCGTATTTATCCGTTGTCATTTCAACTAGTAAACGGAATGACTTCTTCATTGAAGTTCGAGTTCAAATTCAAGTTCAAATATATAAATATATATATATATATATGGAACCCCTAGGCGTCTAGAATATACCGGGGTCCTAGAATCCAGCCCCCACCCCCCCTCCATTCGGTCGTTGACTGAATCGCTGCTAATTATCCGTATCATATTTATCCGTTTAGTCCTTTTTTTTCCTGCCACGTTTTGCAGGCCCAATTAAATAATTGTATTAACTAATCGTATAGCAAAATGAGAGATCACATTAATCGTATACATTAAAGGGTATTCTTAGATTGAATTATTGTACAATTAGTTCTTGTAACGTGCGTATATCGTATTCCACTATTTG
>JABVZY010000001.1:2318106-2328218 GCA_020883555.1 Drosophila nannoptera | reverse complement strand
GGCTCCTCCCCGAAGCAGCAAGAGCAGGAGCAGGAGGCGGAGGAGTAGTAGGCGACTAAGTGGAAGGAGCTGCATTGTATTTGTTGTTAAACAACACGCAGCACACGCAGCTAATAGCCCAGCTCGGGGGCCGGAGCACTATAAATAGGTCCCAAACTAGATGTTAATGTTGCAGCGCGTAGTTTTGACAAATAGCCGACGAGATCTGTGCGCGGGGTCGGTCGGTCGGACGGTCGGACGGTCGGGCCAGCCGGGGGATGTGGATGAAATATGCTTTGTTGTTTTGATTTAAATGCAACTGTGCGCAAATCAAATTTTTGACAAGCTGTTGACTTTCGGCTAGCTGCCGAGCTGAAGCCCCGACAGCTCCGCAGGGCCACAGATCGACAGATCGACAGGTCGACAGATCCCACAACGACCAGTGTTAAGCAGATGCCCAATAAATCAATGGGCCAGCGCGACAGCCATCGCTCGACAAGATGTCACGCACTAAACTATAAATGCAATTGCGGTTTCCCGATGAACCAAAAACGAAAACAGGCGATGGAGCGTTTTATGGCTTAGCACGTGAGCGGGAGCGTGAGTGTGAGCGTGAGCGGGCGATCGATCGGATCAAAACATTGTTGTTTCAGCGACTTGTGTTTGCTTTTTGCGGCAATAAAAGAATTATATGTATGTGCATATAAACGTATATACGTCGCCATGTGTATACATAGTATTTGTTTCCAATACTATTTAACAGCATAGTTCTAAAAATAAGCAGCTCGCCGCACAAAAGGGACAACTGGAGCAGTGAGCAAACTATACGGCAGAACGGAGCCAGCCTCCCGGCAGGGTCGAGGATAACCCACTGTTTTATGGGCCATTCAAGTCGCGGTAAGCGATCGTTAAATCTACGAAATGGAGAGAGCGTGAAGAATCCTTTTCGCAGCAGCCAGAGACAAAGAGAAGAGCCCCGGCCTCGTAATCGAACTCCGAGCAATAACATGTGTAGACTGAACTTCAATTGCATATTTATTGCTTTAATTGCTGCGAGAGCGAGAGGGAGAGGGCGCGCGCGTATGCAAAAGGAACTCGAAACACACGACATGTGTGTAACGAGCCGAACCTCAATTCCCATTTCGTATTGATTGTTTTTATTACCGCAAAGCGAATGCGAGCGAGAGAGCGCGCCGAGCCTCGAGCTCGAACTCGAAATCGAACTCGAAACAATTACACAGACATGTGTGAACCGAACGACGATTGTCATTTCGTATTTATTGCCTTTTACCTTTAACTAAGCGCTGCGTATGCGAAGGCGAAGGTATGAGAGAGAGAGAGGGGGAGAGAGATGCGACGCGGAGAGCTTGAACGGCTTGAAACAGTTAGGGAGAATGAAATTCAATTGGTATTTTGTGCTGGGTGTTTGGTATTTTGATATTTGGGTATATGGTATTTGGTATTTATTGTTTTTATTTGCTTTAAATGAGATGCTGCTTTCTCTGCAGCCGGCAGCCATTGGCACTGCATTGTACTCGATCGTAAAACAGTTCGTAGATCCTGTGTCTGTTTTAAATGTATACAAGAACCGTTTTACGACCTTCTGCGATATGGACAGACAGTGTGCGTCTCTCCAGGAATGGCGCACTTGACTCCCAAATACTCCTACAGAGTGCTTGTGAAAAGTCGTAAAACCCGAAAGGAAATTGTATTATGTTCCCCGATAGCAACTGGCAAGATAAACCAGGTCTTGAGCTCATCTTTTTATAGATACTAAATAGTATATTGAATTCCAAATCTGTCAATAATAATATTCTAACAATATTCCATCTGTGACTGATAAGTTTTTCTTTTTATGTTCCGCTTTCTTTAATGCTAATCAATGCGTTCGGGCTTACTAGCCTTTAAATAAACATCCGAAAAGATATTTAAGTTACAAAAATTACATTGTTTAAAGTTCAATAGAGCAGATTTTCGGATTTTCAAATGTTCTGAATTTTCAGAATTTCGGCTTTTCTGACTTTTCACGTTGCTCAATTTTCATTTGTTGGACATTTTTTTGCTCGATTTGTGTATGAAGAAATTCTACTACAGTATAGCCTGCCTAAGTAGGCAGCCAGGCGTGCGATTTAAGCCGTTTCATTCTACAAGTGGAACAACTGGAATCGGAATATTACTAGTGAAAGCTCTCAACGCTACGATATCTATATTTTGTCAATTTTTCTGGCGATTTAATGAAACGCAGAGATATTCCCAATAAGGCTTCACTGTACCTTCGAGAACTAACAGACACGACCTGCTGAAACTCCGCCCACAGTCAAGAATTTGGGCAAATGAGCACAGATCTTGGGCATACATGTGCCACGCATATGCGTGTGTGTGTGTCTGTATGCTAGGAGACGCCCCTTTCGAATGGACCAATGGGATGGCTGCATAAGCACTATATATATAAGAACCGATAATGGCAATGGACAGCTTTTAGTTGTTCCGGAAAATTCATTAACTAAGAGATACATTTCATATGAACTCAGCTTTTGGCTGGAAATTTCAATAAATCAAAGAAAATGTCCTACTCCAGAGCGCTTCTCTTCGCTCTCTCGCGCTCAGTTTCGTTCTCGTTCTCTCTCCGGATAGATGCGTGTGCATGTGTGTGTGTATTTATAGCCTGTGTGTTGGAGATTTACTCGCTCAAGTGCTCGACCCACCCACAAAACGAATTTAATTGTCGATCGGACGGCTAGGCGAATGGTTCAACTAAATGGAACGCGGATCGCTCAAGGAACTGCATTCAAATAACTGAAGTTGTTTTTTTTTTAAGTTTATAAAACAGTGTAAAGTGCAATTGAAAATCAAAGAGCGGCATAGCCTCAGATTCAATAGTAAATAGGTCCTAGAACATAGCTTTAACACAGTATTGATAAAAGGAAGTTCTACTTGGAGACATTACATCGCAATGCTGCCCGCCGCCTGCTACGCGAATGCCGCCGCCCTGCAGGATAACGAACAGCTGGTCAACTCTTTGCTGGCCTGTCCAGAGTATCTGCGAGGCGGCAATGCCCTAACCGGCAATGCCGTCGGAGCTATGGATGGTCTGGCGTGCAATGGATTTCCATCTGCATTCTACTACAACAACATGGACAACTTTCTGGCCTTGCACAATAATCTCTGGACTCTGCCCATATCCTTCCTGCACAACCACAATCATCGGCCAGAGAAGCCGCCCTTCTCCTATATAGCCCTCATCGCCATGGCCATAAGTAGTGCTCCCAACCAACGGCTGACTCTGAGCGGCATCTACAAGTTCATTATGGATAAGTAAGTGAAGGCGATGATGATAATGCTGATTATGATGATTATGATTCATTTTATATGATCGACATAGATATTGGATATAGATATAGTTCAGGTGGGATAGTTAGATGAGAATGATAATAAGCTAGACTGATAATAAGCTAAAACATTGGACTGACGCTGAATAATAACCTAAAAAAACTTAGGATTGGGATACTCTTTCTTCAATCCTTCAATCCTTATACAATCCTTTTCCATCACATAACCGAATCTATGGAAGACTTACTATTATATAGGACAAGTCGGTTCTGAGTAGAAATTTCTCTACCCTTAGGCATTGTAACATAAAGCTGAGGGTGAGCTGATAGAAGGATCCACTAAGCCCCTATAAGGAAAGTTATATGGTAGGTCTGACAATCTTTTCATTGTGATATATTGCACAGAAAGTTGTCAAAAGCTCTGAAGAAAGGGAGGATGTAAATCTGGGAGTGTATATCCTAACCAAGTCTTCGGCCCTATAAGGAAAGTTATAACGTAGATCTGGCAATCATTTTGAAATATTCTACAAAGCTATCAAAAGTTCTAAAGATAGAACATCATTGACAATGGACAGCCAATAACCGAATAACCACGCCTAGCGAAAGTCCCTTGCCAGATGTTTGTTTACAAGCCACGTATAAGTAGCGCTAATCCTTAAGTATCTAGAACTGCGTAGGTCTCTGTGTATTTAACTTATCATTAAAATATATATATTTTGTGAGGAGCTTCCAAGAAATAAAAATATAATGCGCGAACATAAACACAGGCGAATGTCAGAAAGATTTTTGATTTAAGTCTGACGTGGAATCATTTTGGCCCGATTCCAGTTTGGGTCGGCAACCAAAGAGCGCTTCAGCCGACCAAGCTAATATACTTCTATATATTTCTATGTTGGCTACATGCAGATTCCCGTACTACCGCGAAAACAAACAGGGATGGCAGAACTCCATCCGCCACAACCTCTCCCTAAACGATTGCTTCGTCAAGGTGCCGCGCGACAAGAACACCATCGAGGACAACGACAGCGCCGGTAAGGGCAGCTATTGGATGTTGGACGCCTCCGCCACGGACATGTTCGAACAGGGCAATTATCGCCGACGACGCACCCGCCGAAGGCACAGTCGCTACGACCGGGAACTGGGCAAGGTAAGCTCAAACTGAGAACTCTATAGGGATGTGGGTGAAATGACCCAACGAGAAAAGTGCTCCCCTCTCCTCTTCTGTACTCTACTCTGTATCAGTGCTGGACAAACACATGAATATATATTCAATATGAATCTCATGGAGTGTGTGAATGGTCGGACTGCTGTCCCAAATGATTCTATATTAAAACATGGCAACAGATCTCTTACATACATCATAAGCCGATTTCTATAGTTCCCTTTAGTTGTCAAATATGGAAGCAATGCGCTTGAGCCCAGGTAGATATAAACAAATATTTTTCAAACTCTTTCTATTCCAATTAGGACTCCAACGGGAACAATGATGGCAGCAACGGGGAGCTGAGATCCCACAGCGATGCGCTGGCTGACTTTGACATGTTCTGCGGGGATGGCAACGGGGCTACTTTGCGTCCCAATTACTCAGACCGAATCACGGAGCTGCATCGCCAATATCTATCCGTCTCGTTCGGATTCAATAGCCTCTTCAACAACGATTCAACGAGTGGGCATGGACTGAAAGAAAGCCCGTCCACTGTCGGTTCTGCGGATAGTCCCAGAGCAAGCAGCTCCTTACGCGAGGACCCACATTCCCCGGACACCTTCACTCCACCGCCTACAGCACAGCGACAGGAGCTGCCAGCGAATGACAACGCAGTCAATGGTCTACAAGACTTCGTTTCATCGCCCTCGGCGGCAAACAACAAATCAAAGACTAACACACTTTTTACAATTGAAAACATCATTGGCAAGCCATAGCAACAATACGGATGGCAATATTCAACATAAGTTTTTTTTTAAACCCATAAATAAAGCTTAATCGACTACAAGATTGGAATTTTAACGTGTAATTTTTTTTTTATTCTCGAGTAGAAAACAACTCAATTTCCCATCAAATCAGTTTACTCGGGCTTCTTGGCCGAAACTTGAGCGGGTTTCTTGGCCTTAACTTGAACGGGCTTCTGAGAGCGCAGGACGGCAGAGGCACGACGCAGAGCAGCCTGAAAACGAACGATAGGCACGATTAAAAAAAATAGTAAACAGATTCTACAACTCATCATATTGATATATCAGAAAGAGTTTCGACACCACTTTTTCAGCGATCTTGGTAGTTTGCAAATATCATCATGTGAAGAAGCTGGTTAAGAGCAGGGAGTTGCGTTACCTGCAAATAAACAAGATAACAGTCATTAGCATCTACGAATAGGATGAATATAGAGCAATACACATGTAAATATCAGGTAAGATTTTCAACACAATCAATCGGAGATCTTGGTAGTTAATAAAATATCATCATGGAAAAACAAATTCAACTAATAAAATTACTCCATATTTACCTGTGTCAGATCCTTGCGGTATCTAGAGCCAGTCAAAAGGTTCTTCAGCTTTTTCAGCGAACGGCGGGGGCCAGCCTTGAAGTTGACACGCACCGTATTCTTAGCGGGACGCTGAGCATATTTTCCCTTCTTCAGGACTGCGGTGAAGCCCTTTTTATCCGCAGCGGGAACAACACCAAGTGTTTTCTTATGCACAATGCCGCTGTAGCGGTAAGAACTGACATTTGTCAAGTTGCTGGGCTCCTGTTTAGGAAAGATAAATACAATTACTTTAGCCGCTTGGTAAAACCCTTCAAATGCACAGGTTGCAAAATGTATCAGATTAGTTTTTACTATCAGGTGGTATTCAAATATCATTGTGAATTATATAAATTGGAAACATCATTTGAGAAAGAGATGGATGATTAAAACAGATTCTAATTAATGCTTACTGTGCTGAAGGGTTTCTTAACATCACGCTTCTTCAACAAGAAAGCGTTGTTGTTGCGAATGATCAACCAATTGAGGTGAGAAGAGGTTGCCATCATATGTCTGCAAAAGAGTATGCAAGAATCTTTAAAATACATCCATGAAGGTTACATTTAAACGAATTTCTTAAACTGTTCAGTCTTGGGTGATGAATATAGTCTTCACGAACTCTTCTGCCAATGCATTCATCAATTTGTTCGACGCCATAAAAAAGACATGTGTTGAATGCTTACCTTTATTAGAGCGTTAGTCCCAACAAACGGATACATGAAATAGAAGGAGACGAAAGATCAGGTTAGTTTTAATCAATAGAAAGCTAGACAATCGGTTCAGTGAATAGAATCAGTCTTGGGTGATGAATATAGTCTTCAAGAACTCTTCCGCCAATTTCGTTCATCAGAAGTACAAGCTTCACCCCATTTAACAGAAACAAAATGTGCTCACCTTTATTTCACAGAATTCCAATTCAATTAACGGACATCAATATTGAGGCAGGCATATGTACACATAAAAAAAAGCACACACAAAAGAAATTAATTAGAAAAAAATTACAGAACACAATAGCAGTCATTTTATTAGCTTTTTTATCAGTCTTGGGTGATGAATATAGTCTTCAAGAACTCTTCCGCCAATTTCGTTCATCATTAAAATCGCTAAGCAACAGCAGCCGCCGCCATACACGTGTGTGGTAAGGGTCAACACAAAGTTTTACCTCCGATTTGAACAACCATCACATACATTTTTAAAGAACCCAATGAGTATTTTACATAACTGCTGTGCTTAGCGTTTATCACTACACTTGAAATCTTCTAACTCAACTTATTTAAGATATAATACAAAATGCCCACCTTTTCTCGTTGAAAGACAAGCAGGAAAGAAATATGGTAGACACAGCGCATAGCTAAGTTGGCTGCGATTATAACACACAGGCTTGCATTACAACATTTATCGCTAACAAAATTAACCAATCGTGTATTAAGTGTGATCTATCGATACCTCGAGCCATCCCTACTTGTCAGAGACATTTCTGAAGCTCTACTCGCAAATAAAGTCAAATTATAGCTAAATTCTAGTGCAGTATTGTATTTAAACGTTTCAGGCGATTTTTGTTTTAGGCTGTGCTTTCTTTTCATTGTCGTATGTCCATCCAGAATTTAAACACTCGTGGTAAGCATTGATAGCACGCGTTCAGACTTTCCACAAACTTGCAAGTCGTAATTTACGCATGTATAAACGTATGTATGTAAGCATGTACATAAAAATGGCTGCTCACTTGGGCTAGTCTAGTCATCAACGTGAAGTAACATACTTTAATACATACGTACATATTTATGTAAATGGGGACGCATGCATGCATGCCGTATGGGTGTGATTAAAGATTTTTCATGCATATTTGTCATATATGTATATATATATATATATATTTATGTGCGTGCATGATTTCAGACCCCTTTGCTGATGCAATCAAGGGCAATGATGATGATATTCAAGACGGACTCGTGCACATAAGAATCCAACAGAGGAGCGGTCGAAAGACATTGACCACTGTTCAGGGATTATCCGCAGAATATGACTTGAAGAAAATAGTTCGCTCCTGTAAAAAGGTTTGTGTATTTAGGGCTAAATTATTTATGTTTGTTCTGAATGAATTTCTTATTAAACTATTTTATTTCTATAGGAATTTGCTTGCAATGGCACTGTGATTGAGCATCCAGAGTATGGTGAAGTTCTGCAACTGCAGGGCGATCAACGAGAAAACATTTGCCAATGGTTGACTAAGGTGGGACTTGCGAAGCCTGACCAATTGAAAGTGCACGGCTTCTAAATTTATGCCAAGAAAGAAACAAACTTGTGGATATCTAACACTACATACATACCTACCTACATACACAGAAACACAATACACATACACAAACTTTGCTAAAATTCTTGTTCCGACTTACTATATCCTCTTGATGAAAAGAATTATATAAAGACAAAAGCAATAGACCATTAACTGCGAACAATGTTAATCATACAAGTTAAATAAAATTAAATGTTCATTCTAATTAAGGACCTATGTGTATAGAATCGCGAATATTTATAATAATATTTAATATATGAAATCATAGAGGTAATTGTTCAATCAATCAAACCGAAAATGGGAAAAAATTTCAAGATTACACCGGCGTAATTTTTTTAGCCGACATGTTGATGACGTATTTAAAAAATATACCGAATGGGCGATCTACGAGAAAATTTGAAAAGTTTACTGCTTGTTAATATGAATGAATATTATAAACTCAAAATGTCAAATTTATACTCAATAATTTATTGAATAGCTAGACCAAGGAAATGTATCGATACTATGATATCTTTTATATCGAAAGTCGATATAAACAAATCATACTTCACATGTTTCTTTTAAAAATTGTAATTCTAGTAGGTTGCAAAATTACTAGACATAGTACCTCTTATCGGAAGTAGTTACACACCGATATATATCGGGCTTCAATGACTATTTCGAAAAATTATCATTAAAATTATCGAATATCGCTCGACCGCCACAATCATATATTATAGTTTTGACGGCAGCAGTGAAATTATAATTCGTAAATCACAGTTTAATTTATTTTACTCATTAGATGCACAAATTTGGCTGTGTATTTTATTATTATTTTTTTCGTAAATAACAAATCTTGTAAGTTTGTGTACGCATACTACGCGGAACGTATGGTGTTTCTATTAACAAACGCAATATCTGCGTGAACACACATAACAAGTGGTTTTCAACTCAGTTTGACTGTGTATCAGAAGCGCTGCAAAAATAATTGTTGGAAGTTTATTGGCATAGCAAATATTTATCTTCGTGGTAAGTACAGCCGATTGTGAATATGTTTGTTTGGCGTTCTGACATCCGCTCTTGATGACATTTAAACGCCCTAGCGTTCGCATTTTGTTTAATTAGCAAAAATTATGAGACTCATTTTCAACGTTCCAAGTCATTGCACTAACATACGTGTGCTTCACATCTGTAACAAAAACTGCATCTAATATAGTTATTATTGTAAAATGCTCAAATGCCCATTGTCATTCAATATTCAAAAAGCGTGCGCGTATTCTTGCAGTTTTTTTGGCTTCGCTTTCTAGTTGTCAGTTGGTTTTATTTGGATGTTTTTCGCCGCATGCAACCATGCAATCATTGGTGTATCGAAACGTTTGACAAAAGAAACGGGCGAAAGTTTTTCTATAACGATGAGACGTCAAATTTTTGGCTTTATAAAAAAATTTTCGCGTGACGAGTTAGATGTCGAAAACAACTAAAAATATAATTTATAAACATTGCAACAATTAAGTATTTTATTGAACGACTTTGCTGGTGCTGTGCTGCATGTTGGATGTGAAAAAACAACAAAAAATCAATTGCTGTTTCGGTACTCGGACTAAATTCAATTTTAATTCTGCGTATATTTGTGTGCAAAAAAAAAAAAACTAGAGAAGGAGGAAAAGAAGAAAAGCGAAAATAGCCACGAAAAGAAAACTAAATGAGAACAAAAATTAAGTCATTGAAGCCACAGACACGGAAAACTAGACGACAACGGTGGAAGTTGGAAGAAAATGAGGCACGAGCCGAGATGAGAATATGAGAGGAAACAGCAATAGCGACTAGTACCAGCAATTGCAGCAGTATAAATAAATAAATACATATTGAGAAGGGAATCGGTGCAGCATTGTTGTGTGCATTTCGTATCGTAATCAAGTTTCATGCAATAAGAACATAATCAAGTGAAAATCAAAATTTCCAACTAAAAAAGCCTCAGCTGGGTGGCAGCAGCAGCCGCAGCCGCAACAAGGCACA
>JABVZY010000001.1:1955737-1983475 GCA_020883555.1 Drosophila nannoptera | reverse complement strand
CCGCCCGAATCGAATTCGTTATTGAAATCGAAATCGAAATTGAAATTGAATCCAAATACAATTAGATAAAACAAAAAAGGAAGAAAGAAAAGGAAGCAGGCACACACCTACGCGATTGGGTAAGTTGCTGGCCAAGTTGGATGGTGCAGAGGATACGCCGCGGCCGGAGCATAAGTCGAACGATTGGGGCAGACAACGATTATGCAACGCAGTGGCTGGCTGCAGTGATAACTGTTAATCATGTCCAGGGCGGATGCCGAAACGTTTGCGGGCCAACAGCGATTATGAAACACAAAAGTGGAAGTCAAACGCACGGCAACGGGCCAGGCGACGGCAGCAGCGGCAGCGGGGGATCCAGGAGGAGCAGTCAGAGCAGTCGGAGCAATCGGAGCAGTCGGAGCAGTCGGAGCAGGAGCTGGAGCTGGAGCAGCGGCGGCCACCATTGCGAGGCGACGCACGCTGATGTCCATGGCCAAATGCCATGGTAGATCCATGCTGAACGATGACCCTCTCGAACCGCAGCAGCAGCAGCAACAACAACCGCCCCAGCCGCAGGCTCATGCGCAACAACAACAACAACAACAAAACTATTTACCTCAAACATCTTTGCTGAAAATCGAACCGTTCGTTCCTAGTTTTAATCAACGTCTGCGCCGACGCCCGATCGGCCGCTCGCACAGCACGCTCAGCCACAATGCGGCCATCCAGAAGCGCGTAACGGCCGCTGGCCAGCCGCCGCCCACAGAGCTGCTGGTCGGGCACGGCCAGTCGCAGCTGCAGCTGAAGCGCAGCTATGCTGCCGCCGCACAGCTGCGCAGCCAGCAGCGGCTGCAGCGCGGCCCAGTGACCCGGCAGCGGTCGAAGTCCACGTCGTCGTCGGCCGCCTCGAATAGCTGCCGGCCGGCCACCACAGCGGCCGGCACCACTGGGGCCGTCGTGGCGGCAGCCACGCCCCATACGCTGGTGGGCAGCACGGGCGGGACATTGGTGAGCGGAGCGATTGTGACGCCGCAACCGAACGGCATCTGTCGGATTCAACGGCTGGCCAAGGAGCGCGAGGAGCTGCCGGATCGCATCAACTACGATCGGCGTGGTCTCACTGCCATACCCATCTTCGAGCAGGAGCCGAATCTGCGGCTGCTCTCGCTGCAGCACAATCTGATCAACACCTTTCACATACCCAAGGAGCTTCCGATGGCGCCGCCGCCGCCGCCGCCGGCAGCGCCGCAGCCGCAGCCACAGCCCACGCCGCGGGACACCGCGCAGCCGATCGGTCCGGGTAAGTCCAGCAGGGGGAAAATAATTGCACCTGGTAACTAATTGCCATTCGTTTCGCTTGTCCTTAGGTGCGGGCAGCAAGGCGACGGCGGAGCAGCAGCGCGGCGCCGGACTGCGCGGCCATGCGGCGGTGGGGCCGGCGCATGCGCGTCTCACGCGGGCCATGAGCAACGTGAGCAACGGGCAGAATGCATCGCGGCTGTCGCCGAAGTCGGGCAGTCCCTGCGCGGGCAGCCCGCTGACGACCCAGGCGCTGGCCATTAATGGGGCGCACCGCTCGAAGCTGGCCAAGCGCGGCTTCAACTATGCCCAGGCGCAGCTGACGCCGCCGCCGGCGCTGCGGCTGCGTCACGGCCTGGAGAAGTCCAAGAGCTTTGTATCAAACAGCCTGCAGGCCATGAAGCACCAGCATCAGCTCATGCAGCGCCGCCAGCTGCTCAAGGCCCAGGGCGGATTGCTGGCGGGCAGCCAGCAGCTGCAGAGCTGCGACGAGAGCAGCGCGCTCAACAGCAGCAATCTGTCCCTCTTGGGTGGCTTTGCCGGCGGCGGCGGCGGCGGCGGCGGCGGTGGGGAAGAAGAAGAGCCGGCCAGCATTGCTTCCAGCTCGCAGCTGGAGCAGCTGAGCATCAAGAACAAGCAGCTGAGCCTGAGCGCCAGCTACGGCAACATCTTCCATCAGCTGGTCTTCCTCGATCTCTACGACAACCAGATCGAGCGCATCGCCAACCTGGACGGCCTGCCGGCGCTGTCGGTGCTGCTGCTGGGCAAGAATCGCATCACGGACATTGGCGGCCTGGCCTCGCTGAAGGCGACTCTGCGCGTCCTGGACCTGCACGGCAACAAGCTGACCAGCCTCGGCAGTCGCATCAACTGCCTGCAGCAGCTGAAGTCCTTGAATCTGGCCGGCAATCAGATCAGGCAGATCAATCAGCAGGACTTCCAGGGTCTGCGCAGCCTGCGCGAGCTGAACCTGAAGCGCAACAAGCTGCGGCGCATCAGCGGCTTTCAGCATCTGCTGGCGCTGGAGCGGCTCTGGCTGTGCCACAACGATCTGCACAAGGTGGACGACATGGCAAGCATTGCGCGCGCCGCCCGCCTGCTGGAGGTGACCATCGAAAATAATCCGGTGTCGCTGGCCGGCGATTGCGTCTCGTTTCTGGTCTCGCATCTGCCGCTGCTGCAGTCGCTCAGCCAGATGCCCATCACGGAGCAAGTGCGACGGGCGGCGCTCGCCTGGCGCCAGCACAAGGAGCAGGCGCAGGCCACGCACGGCAGCTCCGATGCCTACCACAGCAGCCGGCGCGAAGAGGTCATCTCGAATGCGCGCACCAACTGGGAGCTGCTGCGTTCGCAGCAGACTCTTGGCCGGCCCAAGGGTAAGCTGACCAGCGAGCTGGCCAAGATCAACGAGTCCAACGAGGCGGTGATCTCCGAGGAGCCAGAACCGGAGCCACACCAGCCCCAGACAGAGCAGCAAACCCAATCCCAGACCAGGGACGAGCTGGCCGAGCTGCAGGCGATGTTCAAGCTGCCACTGATAGCCGCAGATCAAAAGTCCAAGCTGGCCGAAGAGGATGCCTCATCGGAGGCATCCAGCCTGGGCCCCAATGTGGACTCCAGCTCCAGCTGCTACAGCACAGACAACGAGGATGCCGGCAGGCAGGCCAAGCCTCACATCGACGAGAATTGCAATAAGCTGAGCACAGCGCCAGTCCAAACGCCGACACGGACCCCCTCGCCGACTCCGTCATCCCCCGCTGCTGCCGCCGCCGCACCGGCGACCTCATCGCCCACGGCTGTTACGCCACCTGTTGTCACGCTGACGGCACAGGTGTCGCCCGGCACAGCTGTGGCTGTTGCCACGCCGTTGCCTACGCCGCCGCCCACCACCACGATGACACTGCCGCTGCCGGCAGCGAGCGGCCCGCGTCCCGGCAGCAGCAGCGGCGGCGGCGGCTGCTGCGGCTCCTCCAGCAGCAAACAGCGTCTGCGACAGACGCCCATCACCACTCAGCTGGGCCTGCAGGTGAATCGGCCCAGCTGCAAGCGCTACATGACCGGCAGCCTGGTGCGCGCCCAGACCATTAGCAGCAGCAGCGCGAGCAACAGCAGCAGCTCGAACAGCGCGGGCCGGGCCAAGCAGAGCGCCTCGAATCAGGCGACAACCAATGTGATTGCCCTGCAGGCGCCGCAGAGCAAGACGGGCACAGCGGCTGGCACGGCTGCGGCTGCGGCTGCGGCTGCCACGGCTGCCATGGCCGGCACGGCTGGCCTCACGGCTGCAGGTGCCGGCACGCCCACGGCCACGGCAGCGGCGAACAGCGTGATTACCGTATCGAAGCCAAGCGCCGCGGATCGGGAGCGGGAGCAAGGCGGCGACTATCTGATCGAGATCTGTGGCCGCTACCTGAACATCTATGGGCAGGGCGCGCTGCGCTTCATCGACAAGCAGTGGAATCCGGCGAAGGCCAACGATGTGCACACGCTCAACTTTAGCTACATCAATTTCAATAGCATCGTCTGCATGCTGAGCAGGATTAAGATACGTTTCCCGCACGCCGAGCACTTTGTATTCCGCGAGACAAACATCAGCACCCTGGGCCAGCTGAACGCGCTGGCCGAGCTGCAGGGTCTCAGCTCGCTGCTCATCGATCCCGAGGGCAACACCATTACGGGCAAGCAGTCGTGGCGGGCCTATGCCATCTACCGGCTCTCCCACTGGGGCCTCAAGCAGCTCAACGGCCAGGAGGTGACCGAAGCGGAAACGGAGGCCGCGAATGCCATGTACGCGGGCCTGTCCAATCTGGTGCTGTGGTCCATGCCGGACGGCATGTTGCAGCCGCTCTTGGCGCGCCTGCGTCTCGACGAGAGCTGCACGGCCAGCAAACTCTCGCCCAAGGAGTGGCTCTTGCGTGCTGAGAATAAATCGTTGCGTCTGGTCGTTGGCAAGGAGGCGCTTCAATGGAAGAAGACCACGACGACGACGACAACAACAGTTGAGAGCGGCGTTACGGCCATGGCGCCCAGTGCTCGAGATCGGGGCAGGCAGCACTTTGCCCTGATCCTAGAGAACACATGCAATGCCGTCGAGAAGCTGCACCGGCTGGAGACACTGTGGCCCAGCATGCTGCTGGACATTGTGCGGAACACGCTGCTGGACTACGCCCAGCTGGACGTCTATTTGCGGAATCTGATGGCCGAGCTGATGAAGTGAGATGTGGACCATTGCAGTGTTCATCCACGTTGTAGTTGTTTGTTTTAGACTTGAATGCTTTTAGTGGAGAATCCGTAAACGTAATTCCTATGATCCTAGGCATTTATCCGAGCTTCCCGTGAAGCAACAAGCCTGCATATAGTCCAATTTTTTTATATATTTAACATTAAACCTAAACAATAAAATATACAGAGAAAACGGTTCTTTGGTACACCAAAGATGGAATACCCCTGCAGAGTATAGAGTGCCGCGCCATTCTTCGAATGCCTCTGCAGGAGTATTCTCTTGCTCACCGCGAGCCCAAGCTGTGACCCAGGATAGTAGGAAATGCACCTCTCATATATATACATAGGACTCTATTTGGCCTCCGCTTTGTTCGCGTCGCTGCTGCTCGCCGGCTTCTGCACCTTTGGCAGCTTGTCTACGTAGATATTGAGTATGGCTTCGATGCCCGGATAGAGCACGAAGTTTGTGGTGCGAATCTTCTTGTCGATTAGGTAGGATGTGACAGATTCCGTATTGAAGGCCATGTCCATGGCATCGCTGTGATTAACCTTGTCCAGTTGATTCCGTGAGATCTTAATGACACAATTCTCAAAGCCATTGACTTTAATGCTCAGATCCAGCTGGTAGGCGGCGTCCACGTCGGGCCAGCGCTGCGCCAGCACATCCGCTTCCCACTGTAGCTCCGCACTGTCGACATTCAGACGGCCCGGCACCGACACAAACCGCGACCACAGCTCGGAGGCAAAGTGCGGCGCCATGGGCGCCAGCATAATGAGCTGGGCGGCCAAGGCGCGCTCATACTGCTTGCCCAGCCTCTGGACATGCCGGGGGGTGCGCTGCACATGGAGAAGGAAGATGAAGGCAATTATCAACAATCAAGAGCAAACGCAAAGGCTGGCTGCACTCACTCTCAGCGAATTGGTCAAGCCCTGCATCTTGGATATGGCCACGCTCAGCTGATGTGCGTGGCGGTAGTTGAAGGTGGCGCCTTTCACATAGAAGTTGCGTGCATCGAAGAGTTTCGCGTCCTCGGCCAGAAAAGCCTCGCTTGTCGGGTCCACGGACTCCTGTGAGGGCTCTTCGCGTGCCGCTCTAAATTCATCCAAGGTTAGCCATAAGCGATTCTGCCAGTTGAGAATACCAGGGAAGGCTACAAGGAGAGATTTTGAGATAAGGTCAGCTTAAAGGAAGAGCTGGACTTACTGGCGCTGGACCAATTACGATGCGAGGTGGGTGCCACGTCTGCTAGAATGATCAGGCGCGTTGTGTCCGTGCCGTATTCGTTGAACATGTCGTCCGGCTCGACACCGTTCAGCTTTGACTTGGACATTTTCTCCCAGGTCATGACCACCGGCTCTTGGGTTGCCTTGAGTCGAGCCTGATTCTTCTTCGCATTCACAATCTCCACCTCGGATTCACGCACATAGCGCCCGCTGCCCTTAACCCGATACGAACGAGCCATGACCATACCCTGCACGAGCAGGCGCGAGAACGGCTCTAATGTGGGCGATAGGCCGCAGTTGTGCAGAAAGTGGTTCATAAACCGGGCGTAGTAGAGATGGAGCACCGCGTGCTCCTTGCCTCCAATATATAGGTCTACCGGCATGAAAGCCTTGGCTAGCGTAGCATCAAACATCTGACTGGGGTTGTGCGCGTCTAGGTAGCGCAGATAGTACCAAGAACTATCTACGAATGTGTCCATGGTGTCCGTTTCTCGCTGAGCCTGCGGGTCTCCACATTTGGGACACTCGCAGCGCAACGCATCCTTGCCAGCATCGCGTGGCGGTAAAGTCACGGGTAGCTGTTCCTCCGGCACGGGTACGGCGCCACATTTGGGACAATGCACAATGGGTATGGGCGTTCCCCAGTAACGCTGTCGTGAGATGAGCCAGTCTTGCAGCTTGGACGAAACGCGATAGCCGCCCACATTCAGACGACTGGCGGCCTGCAGCACCTCCTTGCGCAACTGTTCCCAATTTCCTGGATTTATGTGTGCTTCATCCTTGTTGGAAATGAATTGATTCAGCCCGATACTCTCCCACAAATCGCGATCTTCCGCACGAAAGGTGGGCGCAGCTAAGTACACATCACAATTATCTGGAAATGTGGCCTCATCACTGAACGCCACTGGGAGTATGGTCTGCGCAAAGGGATTCTCTACGCTGAGCTGTTTGGCATTGGGCAGTTGTGACAGAAAGTGTTTGGTGCGCAGCACCAGGAATGCATGTGGATCCTTAAGATATTCCGGATTGGTAGTCCAGACACGCAGCAGATTCGAGGCAGAAGTGGGTAAGGTAAAGATATAACCATTGCATTCTCCGATCCAGTGACGCTGTAAATTGATAATATCACGCCAGTCTCGTAGAATGGGATCGTCTAAGCCGTCCAGCAATTGTTTGGCATAGGCGGTCGTGCGGATGAACCACTGTTTGAGCAACTTCTTTTCGACCTTAGCACCAGAGCGCCAGGAGCAGCCATTCGCGTCCACCTGCTCGTCTGCAAGCACTGTTTTATCAACTGGATCCCAGTTGACCAGCGCTTCGTTCTGATAGGCCAGCCCGCTCTTGTGCAGCATTAAAAATAAGCTCTGGGTCCATTTATAATACTCCGGACTACTGGAGGACAGTTCGTGTGCCCAGTCGAAAGAGCAGCCCAATCGCTCCAACTGTTGCTTCATTTGGGCAATATTCTGTTTGGTCCAGTCTTCGGGTGCTACACCACGCTCATTAGCCGCATTCTCTGCAGGTAGACCAAAGGAATCCCAGCCAATGGGCTGGAATACATTCTTGCCGCACATTCGTTGAAATCGAGCGACTGAGTCACTAATTGTGTAAACCCTCACGTGGCCCATATGCAGATTGCCCGAAGGATAAGGGAACATGGAGAGCACATAGTATTTATTTTCTGCTTGCTTGGTGTTAAAGTGAACGTTGTTTATGTGTTCATTCCAGTGCCGTTCAATGCGATGTTTTACCTCACTTGTCAGCTCTAATTTCTAAATAAAATCGGAAACCAGTTGTTATTTGGTATATATTACATTTACCGGCTTACTTGGCTGCCTGTACAGCTTTGCGACAACAGCCGGCGGCACCAGTTGAATTCGAGACCCCGTAAAATGTGCTTGTATTTCAGAGCCTGCATAATGTTTGTTTTAAGTGACGAAATTCCACCCAAAAACAGCATTCAGAAATCAGCTGCGTGTATTAAATAACAAATTGAAATGCACTGTGCGATGTAAACAGCTGTTTCGTGAATTGGGGTTGCCCAATCGTATAACTTAGGATTTCCAATACGTGCATAATTTGGCGGGAAGCATTGTGGACTAGATGGCAACTCTTCATACAGTGTTGTATTTTTGCAAAGCTTTTTACTATCTTTATTCGACAATCTGGCAACGCTAAGATTGCACTTTCGCCGTAACACTGCAGACGTCATTTTTTCACTGGGTGTGATAGTTATTTAGTTCTGTGAAAGAGTGGCTTCTAATACCTAACATTTGTTTAAAATTGTGAAAACTTAGTGGCAAAAAATGGGCGATTCGCTGGACAATACCGATACGTCGGTGGATCCAGCTGTGAATTTGTCCATAGCGAACTATGATGCATTTGCAAATTATCTGCGCAAAGCTGTCACCATCTTGCTGCCGGAGGAAGATGTTGTGCCGGAATCGCTCAATAATGCTTTAAATGATCCAGTTAATCAGGAAACTATTCGCAAGTTTCTGTCTGATCCCCAAGTGCAGGCGTTGTATGTTCAACGAAATTGCATTAAAGGTTAGTACGTGTTATCTATCAGTTGTGCTTAGAATTCAGTCAAGATGTCCGACTCTATCGCCAAAAAACAACAATTTGCGCAAAAATGTGGGAGGAAACACATGCTCTAAAAGTGCAAGATGCATGTTCAACAACTGTGCTAAAAATCAATTTCCAATTGGCTTATTGCTTTGTTTTGGGTACCCGCTACTGCGCATGACATCACACCATCTGAGTCACTAGTGGCTTTCATAGCATCCAAAACAGGTTGTTGTGAATAGAAACATACCTGGCGTCGCTACCTTATCAATTTCTCGAATGCGATTTAAGTTCACTTAAGAAAACAAAAACTTCTTTTCCAGGTTTTCATAATATGCAAAAAAACACAAAAAACATTGAAGCTGGTTGAAAATTCTTATTAGAATTTTGCTATGCTTAAGCATGTGACGTCATGTGTCAGAAATGCTTGTTGCCAAACTACTCTGTCAACCCTACCTACTTCTACAATGCGCGGCAGCCGGCTGCGCAGTGTTACCGGCCAGTTTCATTTAGTGTGGCCATGCGCTGTGCGGTTTGCCGGTAGCCGGCTTGTAAACAACGCAAACAGCTGTTTGTTTGCGGAAACGGAGCGGCCTTGAGCCGGTGTGTGTACATTTTATTGACTTGTGACTTTGAACGCGGTAGCCTCGCATCAGGGTCAGGCTATGTGGGAGCAACGGACGTTCAAGGTTTAGACCTTGAGTGCATGAAATTTGAAGGTTTTACCTTGGCCGCTGTATTATCGAAGGTTGTCACCTTGGTAATGAATTTGTGTCAATGACATTGCGGCTGCGTCATTGAACACCAATGCCAGATAATACTCGTATGCATTGAGTGAAATGTGGGTGAAGGTGAAAATGTGATAACAGGTCGATTAGCATGCTGATTCTCACTTTCATATTTTCATTTCATCGCGCAGAGGACGACAGCGAGCAGCCAGCCGAAGGCGAGGAAGAGAAAGAACAAGTGACTTATCAAATCAGCAATGATGTACACTTCACCAATAGTCGCATGGCTTCGTTGGCCTGCATTAAACGTGGAGCTGTCGTTGAGGCGGATAAGTCTATTCATTCGCAACTGCGTTTGATCAATTTTTCGGACGGATCACCTTACGAAACGCTGCATGCGTTCATCAGCAAATCTTTGGCTCCTTACTTCAAGTCCTATGTCAAAGAATCCGGACGTGCTGATCGCGATGGTGATAAAATGGCGCCATCGGTGGAGAAGAAGCTAGCAGAATTGGAGATGGGATTGCTCCATTTGCAGCAAAACATTGACATCCCTGAGATCACGCTGACTGCACATCCGGTTGTCAACCAGGTCATCCGCAAATGCGCCGAAGAGAACCACAAGGCCAAGGTGGTGGACTTTGGCGATAAGGTGGAGGACTCCTCCTTCCTCAATCAACTGCAAAATGGTGTGAATCGCTGGATTACCGAGATCAAGAAAGTAACAAAGTTGAATCGTGATCCCGGTTCCGGTACTGCATTGCAGGTAAGCAGCTCAATCGAAAATCAATCTACTAAAGTATTATAACAATAATTTCTTGTAGGAAATCTCCTTTTGGTTGAATCTGGAGCGTGCACTATATCGCATCCAAGAGAAACGAGAGTCTCCAGAAGTGGCTCTTACATTGGATATCCTTAAGCATGGCAAGCGTTTTCATGCAACTGTGTCTTTTGACACGGACACTGGTCTAAAACAAGCACTGGCCACGGTCGCCGACTATAATCCACTAATGAAGGACTTTCCAATAAACGATCTCCTCTCGGCAACAGAATTGGAGAAAATTCGACCGGCTGTGCAGCAGATTTTCTCGCATTTGCGAAAAGTGCGCAACACCAAGTATCCGATACAGCGCTGTCTGAAACTGATCGAGGCTATTTCACGGGATTTGTCGCAACAGTTGCTAAAGGTGCTGGGCACTCGTCGACTGATGCACATTCCATTTGATGAATTCGAGCGCGTGATGAATCAGTGTTTCGAGATCTTTAGTTGTTGGGATGACGAGTATGACAAGCTGCAAGGACTGCTTCGTGATATTGTAAAGAAAAAGCGCGACGAGCACCTTAAAATGGTATGGCGTGTGTCGCCAGCTCATAAGAAGCTGCAAACGCGCATGGAGCATATGCGCAAGTTCAGGCGTCAGCATGAACAGCTTCGCACCGTTATTCTGCGAGTCCTCCGCCCCACCAAACAGGCAGCCAATGACGATGGTAACGCCGTCGAAACTAAGCAGCCGTACAGTCTGGATGCCGCCGATGCCAACGCAATTGAAGAGGTGAACTTGGCCTATGAGAATGTCAAGGAGGTCGACTGCTTGGACATCACCAAAGAGGGCTCCGAAGCGTGGGAAGCTGCTGTCAAGCGGTATGAGGAGAAGATCGGTAAGTAACTGCGGATTTAAAATGGATAAAATGGAAATCTAGACTTACATACTTTATGGTAAACAGATCGTGTGGAGACACGCATCACAGCCCATCTACGCGACCAACTGGGCACAGCCAAGAACGCGAACGAGATGTTCCGCATCTTTTCGCGTTTTAACGCTCTGTTTGTGCGTCCACATATTCGGGGCGCCATTCGTGAGTATCAGACACAGTTGATACAGCGTGTCAAGGACGATATCGAGGCATTGCATGAGAAGTTCAAAGTACAATATCCGCAAAGCAAGAGTTGCCGCTTATCTTCAGTCCGTGATCTGCCGCCAGTGGCGGGCTCTATAATCTGGGCACGTCAGATAGACAACCAGCTCACCATGTATCTGAAGCGTGTCGAAGATGTGCTTGGCAAAGGCTGGGAGACACACATTGAGGGCCAGAAATTGAAAGCTGATGGTGACAGTTTTCGTGCCAAGCTCTCCATCTCGGATGTGTTCCATGAGTGGGCACGCAAAGTGCAGGAGCGTAACTTTGGCAGCTCTGGCCGTATCTTTACCATTGAGTCGACTCGATCCCGTGTTGGACGCGGCAATGTTTTGCGTCTGCGTGTCAACTTCCTACCAGAGATTATTACGCTGGCAAAGGAGGTTCGCAACATAAAAAATTTGGGCTTCAGGTAAGTGGCATAAGCATTAACAAAATTAATTTTGTTATTCATTTATAATTTCTCTTTCTAGAGTTCCACTCACCATTGTGAACAAGGCTCACCAGGCCAACCAAATATACCCATATGCTATTTCCCTGATTGAGAGTGTTCGCACCTATGAGCGCACTTTGGAGAAGGTAATGTATGCTTAGCTAACTTATACACTGCACAACCACACCACGACCGCCACCATAATTGATCAACATACAACCGCCATCACCAAAGCTGGAGCAATTGCTCTGTTAAAGAACTGAATGCATATGTCTATTGTGGCACTGCTGAACCATTTCGAGTACACGTTTTTTATCTTTGCGGAAAACTATTTCCTTGTAATTGACATTCACAAAAGATTGTGTGTACGAACGTCTTTAGACATATGCATAAGATCAATTTGTTTCCTTTCGAAATATGGCTTAATTTTTGGCATTGCTTTGCTCCCAGCGTGCAGCTTGAATTTTGTTCTCAAACACCACAAAAAAATAAAACACCACACATGCTCCACACTTTTCCACTTATATAGAGTAAAACTTAATTTTAAATCAACCGAAACAACCAACAACCTTTCTTTCATGCAGCTTAATAATAGGAGTCTAGCACTAAATTCAGTATTCAAGGTAGTGTTGTTTGTGCCGCTCCCCAAAGTTATTGCTATCACTGTTTGTTATTGTTCAATTCCTGCATGCATATTTTAGATTCCTCCTTTATATCTATCACAAGATACTAATTGCCTTCAATTTCTATACAGATCGAAGATCGCGCTAGCATTGTGCCCCTGGTCGCAGGTCTACGCAAAGAAGTCTTGAATTTGGTCTCCGAAGGAATCGGGCTAATTTGGGAATCATATAAACTGGATCCATATGTATTGCGTCTGTCTGAATGCGTCACCCAGTTCCAGGAGAAGGTGAGAAACGTTTAGTTAGCATAAGGCAATAACTAATTAGTGATATTTTAGGTCGACGACTTGTTAGTGGTGGAAGAGCAGCTGGATGTAGACGTGCGTTCACTGGAAACTTGTCCGTACAGCGCGGCTACTTTTGTCGAAATACTTTCCAAGATTCAGCATGCCGTGGATGATCTTTCGTTGCGTCAATACTCAAATCTGAGTGTTTGGGTATCGCGTCTCGATGAGGAGGTCGAGAAGAAGCTCGCCTTGCGTCTGCAGGCGGGTATTCAGGCCTGGACCGAGGCATTGACTGGCAACAAGAAGGAAGTGGACACTTCTATGGATACTGACGCCCCCGCACAGCCCACACATAAACTGGGCGGCGAGCCGCAGGTGCAAAATGCTGTGCACGAGATACGCATCACAAATCAGCAAATGTATCTATATCCCTCAATCGAAGAGGCTCGGTTCCAGATTATGCAGCAATTCTTTGCCTGGCAGGCGATTGTGACATCACAAGTGCGTCTGCAGAGCACACGCTACCAGGTGGGCCTCGAGAAGCCGGTCTCGCAGACTTATCGCAATCTGCTGACCAAGCTGCCAGATGGCAAGATCCTGGAGAATGCGTACGGCGCAATTGAGCACAAGATCAGCGAGGTCCGCAATTATGTGGATGAATGGCTGCGCTACCAAAGCCTTTGGGACCTGCAGGCGGACACTCTGTATGGTCGGTTGGGTGAGGACGTTAACTTGTGGATTAAGTGCCTCAACGATATCAAACAGTCGCGCACCACCTTTGACACCTCGGATACGCGACGTGCCTATGGTGCCATCATCATTGATTATGCTAAGGTGCAAGCGAAGGTCACGCTTAAGTACGATTCGTGGCACAAGGAAGCCCTGGGCAAGTTTGGAACGCTGTTGGGCACAGAGATGACTACGTTCCATTCGAAGGTGTCAAAGTCGCGCACAGATCTAGAGATGCAGAGCATAGAAGCAGCCAGCACCTCAGATGCGGTCAGCTTCATTACGTACGTGCAGTCATTGAAGAAGGACATGATTGCCTGGGACAAGCAAGTTGAAGTATTCCGCGAAGCTCAGCGCATTTTGGAGCGTCAACGTTTCCAGTTTCCCAACAACTGGTTGCATGTGGACAACATTGAGGGCGAGTGGTCTGCTTTCAATGAGATCATAAAACGTAAAGATACGGCTATTCAGACCCAAGTGGCAAGCCTGCAGGCCAAGATTGTTGCCGAAGACAAGGCTGTGGAGACACGCACCGTGGACTTCCTCAATGACTGGGAGAAGACCAAGCCCACAGGTGGCAAGATACGCCCTGACGATGCTTTGCAGCAGCTGCAAATATTCGAAAGTAAATACTCGCGCTTGAAAGAGGAACGCGATAACGTGGCCAAGGCCAAGGAGGCGCTGGAATTGCAAGAATCAGCCGTACCCAACAATAGTGCTGAACGCATGAATGTTGCCCTCGAGGAGTTGCAGGATCTGCGTGGAGTCTGGAGTGAGCTGTCTAAGGTCTGGACTCAGATTGATGAAACGCGCGAGAAGCCGTGGCTCTCGGTACAACCACGCAAATTGCGTCAGCAGCTAGAGGCGATGATGGCACAGCTTAAGGAGCTTCCGGCTCGTCTGCGCATGTACGAATCGTACGAATACGTTAAGAAGCTCATCCAGAGCTACATCAAGGTGAACATGCTCATTGTGGAATTGAAATCCGATGCACTGAAGGAGCGTCACTGGAAGCAACTTACCAAGCAGCTGCGAGTCAACTGGGTTATCTCGGATCTGACCCTCGGACAAGTGTGGGACGTTAATCTACAGAAGAACGAAGGCATTGTTAAGGATATCATTCTGGTGGCCCAGGGTGAAATGGCTTTGGAGGAATTCTTGAAGCAAGTGCGCGAGTCCTGGCAAAATTACGAACTGGATCTGATCAACTATCAGAATAAGTGCCGCATCATTCGTGGCTGGGACGATCTCTTCAACAAGGTCAAGGAGCACATTAACTCGGTAGCGGCTATGAAGCTATCACCGTACTACAAAGTGTTCGAGGAGGAAGCCCTCACCTGGGAAGAGAAACTGAACCGTATCAACGCTCTGTTCGATGTCTGGATTGATGTGCAGCGTCGCTGGGTCTATCTGGAAGGCATATTTTCGGGAAGTGCTGATATTAAGACACTGTTGCCCGTGGAGACATCTCGCTTCCAAAGCATTAGCTCCGAGTTCTTGGGCCTGATGAAAAAGGTGACCAAGTCGCCCAAAGTTATGGATGTACTTAATATTCCGGCTGTGCAGCGGTCGCTCGAACGTCTGGCAGATCTTCTGGGCAAGATTCAGAAGGCCCTCGGCGAATATCTTGAACGTGAGCGTACCTCATTCCCACGCTTCTACTTCGTGGGCGACGAAGATTTACTGGAGATCATTGGCAACAGCAAGAACATTGCGCGTCTGCAGAAGCACTTCAAGAAGATGTTCGCCGGCGTCGCTGCCATTCTGTTGAACGAGGAGAACAACGTGATTTTGGGCATATCGTCTCGCGAGGGCGAGGAGGTCCACTTCATTAATCCAGTCTCAACTGTGGATCATCCCAAGATCAACGAATGGCTATCGTTGGTAGAGAAGCAAATGCGTTTCACGCTCGCCTCACTACTGGCCCAAGCTGTGCAGGATATCAAGCAGTTCCGCGATGGCAAAATCGATCCGCAGAAGTACATGGAATGGTGCGACAAATACCAGGCCCAGATTGTGGTGTTGGCTGCCCAAATTCTCTGGTCAGAGGATGTGGAGGCTGCCTTGCAGCAGGCCTCCGAGAGCAACAATGGAAAGCCAATGCAGCGTGTGCTCGGTAATGTGGAGAACACGCTGAATGTTCTGGCTGATTCGGTACTGCAGGAGCAGCCGCCACTGCGGCGCCGTAAGCTGGAGCATCTGATCAATGAGTTTGTACACAAACGTACAGTCACTCGTCGCCTGATAACCAATGGTGTGACCTCGCCCAAATCCTTCCAATGGCTGTGTGAGATGCGCTTCTACTTTGATCCGCGACAGACGGAAGTACTCCAGCAGTTGACCATTCACATGGCCAACGCTCGCTTCTTTTACGGCTTTGAGTATCTTGGCGTGCAGGATCGCTTGGTGCAGACGCCGCTCACGGACCGTTGCTATCTGACCATGACACAGGCGCTGGAATCTCGCCTGGGCGGCTCGCCGTTCGGACCAGCAGGCACAGGCAAAACCGAGTCCGTCAAGGCGTTGGGTAACCAACTGGGCCGCTTTGTGCTTGTCTTCAACTGCGACGAGACATTCGACTTCCAGGCCATGGGTCGCATCTTTGTTGGCCTTTGCCAGGTGGGCGCTTGGGGCTGTTTCGATGAGTTCAATCGGCTGGAGGAGCGTATGCTCTCCGCCTGCTCGCAACAGATTCAGACTATTCAAGAGGCGCTTAAATATGAAATGGACAGCAACAAGGAAAGCATTACCGTGGAGCTGGTGGGCAAGCAGGTGCGCGTCTCTCCTGATATGGCTATATTTATAACCATGAACCCGGGCTATGCCGGCCGATCCAATCTGCCCGACAACTTGAAGAAGCTCTTCCGTTCGTTGGCCATGACAACACCCGATCGTCAGCTTATCGCCGAGGTGATGCTCTTCTCGCAGGGCTTCCGTTCTGCCGAGAAGCTCGCCTGCAAGATTGTGCCCTTCTTCAAGCTCTGCGATGAGCAGCTGTCTAACCAAAGCCATTATGACTTCGGCTTGCGTGCCCTCAAGTCGGTGCTGATATCGGCTGGTAACGTGAAACGCGATCGCATTATGAAGATCAAGGAGCAGATGCGTCAGCGTGGCGAGGAGAATATTGATGAAGCATCCGTTGCTGAGAATCTGCCAGAGCAGGAGATTCTCATTCAGTCAGTGTGCGAGACCATGGTGCCCAAGCTGGTGGCCGAGGATATACCATTGCTCTTCTCACTGCTGAGTGATGTGTTCCCCAACGTGGGATACACGCGTGCCGAGATGAAGGGCCTGAAGGAAGAGATTCGCAAGGTTTGCCAGGAAGACTATTTGGTCTGCGGCGAGGGTGATGAGCAAGGTGCCGCCTGGATGGAAAAGGTAAGTGTGTGCCTCACTACTAGTCATTCTTTGACCATATCATAACATTGATTCGCCTCACGCACGCCTACTAACCACCACTTAAAAGGGACTCGGCTCCACTTGGGTCGACAAAGTAACTAATTCCATATATATAAATGTTATCTCATAGTCCCAATATTAATCCAATCCTCTCAAACTGTTCAGGTGCTGCAACTGTATCAAATATCCAATCTCAACCATGGTCTTATGATGGTTGGTCCATCGGGCTCAGGCAAGTCCACGGCTTGGCGTACTCTGCTCAAAGCACTGGAACGCTTCGAGGGCGTTGAAGGTGTTGCTCATGTAATCGATCCGAAAGCCATTTCCAAGGAGGCGCTTTATGGTGTTCTCGATCCGAATACTCGTGAATGGACCGACGGTCTGTTCACCCACATTCTGCGTAAGATTATCGACAATGTGCGTGGCGAGATTAACAAGCGCCAATGGATTATCTTTGATGGCGACGTCGATCCCGAATGGGTGGAGAATCTGAACTCCGTGTTGGATGACAACAAGCTGTTGACACTGCCGAATGGTGAACGTCTGTCGCTGCCGCCCAATGTGCGTGTCATGTTCGAGGTGCAGGACCTGAAGTTTGCCACGCTGGCAACGGTGTCGCGTTGCGGCATGGTCTGGTTCTCTGAGGATGTGCTCTCCACTGAGATGATATTCGAGAACTTTTTGTCCCGATTGCGCAGCATACCCTTGGAGGATGGCGACGAGGACTTTGTGGGCGTTATGAAGCCGGCCAAGGACAAGGAGGAAGAGGTGTCGCCCTCGCTGCAAGTGCAGCGCGACATCGCCTTACTGCTGCAACCATTCTTCTCAGCTGACGGCATTGTCGTTCGCACCCTGGAGTATGCCATGGATCAGGAGCATATCATGGACTTTACACGATTACGAGCACTCAGCTCGCTCTTTTCCATGCTCAATCAGGCGGCCCGCAATGTGTTGAACTTCAATGCTCAGCATCCGGACTTCCCTTGCTCCGCTGACCAACTGGAGCATTATATACCCAAGGCTTTGGTCTATTCCGTACTCTGGTCGTTCGCTGGTGACGCCAAGCTCAAAGTACGCATCGATCTGGGTGATTTTGTGCGCAGTGTGACAACTGTGCCGCTACCAGGCGCCGCCGGAGCTCCTATCATTGACTACGAGGTGAATATGAATGGCGAATGGGTGCCATGGAGCAACAAGGTGCCAGTCATTGAGGTGGAGACCCACAAAGTGGCCTCGCCAGACATTGTAGTGCCCACATTGGACACGGTGCGCCATGAGTCACTCCTTTACACATGGCTGGCCGAACACAAGCCGTTGGGTAAGTCATGGATTGAAAGGGAACAGATATATTTTAGTCTCAAAATTGCTTTCACATTTATGCAGTGCTGTGCGGTCCGCCTGGCTCTGGCAAGACCATGACGCTGTTCTCTGCTCTGCGTGCTCTACCCGACATGGAGGTGGTGGGCCTCAATTTCTCATCGGCCACAACGCCAGAGCTGCTGCTCAAGACATTCGATCATTACTGCGAGTACCGCAAGACACCAAATGGCGTTGTACTCTCGCCCGTGCAGATTGGCAAGTGGCTGGTGCTGTTCTGCGATGAGATCAATTTACCGGACATGGATTCGTACGGTACACAGCGTGTTATCTCGTTCTTGCGCCAATTGGTGGAGCATAAGGGCTTC
Source organism: Drosophila nannoptera (assembly GCA_020883555.1). Taxonomy (NCBI): domain Eukaryota; kingdom Metazoa; phylum Arthropoda; class Insecta; order Diptera; family Drosophilidae; genus Drosophila; species Drosophila nannoptera. The sequence goes on along the minus strand of JABVZY010000001.1, from coordinate 1,965,385 downwards.
TATCGGGCAAACGATCAGGCTTGGGTGTCTCTAGAGCGTATTCAGTTCGTGGGAGCTTGTAATCCGCCCACCGATCCGGGTCGTAAGCCGCTATCGCATCGTTTCCTGCGGCATGTGCCCATTATTTATGTCGACTATCCCGGAGAGACATCGCTCAAGCAGATCTACGGCACCTTCTCGCGTGCCATGCTGCGTCTAATGCCAGCTCTGCGCGGCTATGCGGAGCCTTTGACCAATGCTATGGTGGAGTTCTATCTAGCTTCGCAAGATCGCTTCACGCAGGATATGCAGCCGCATTATGTGTATTCGCCGCGTGAGATGACCCGATGGGTGCGCGGTATCTGTGAGGCTATTCGCCCGTTGGACTCACTGCCTGTGGAGGGTCTGGTGCGTCTGTGGGCCCACGAGGCATTGCGTCTGTTCCAGGATCGTCTAGTCGACGATTCGGAGCGTCGCTGGACGAATGAAAACATTGACCTGGTGGGTCACAAGCACTTCCCAGGAATCAATCAGGAGGAAGCGCTCCAAAGGCCCATCCTCTACAGCAATTGGTTATCGAAGGATTATATGCCAGTGAATCGCGAGGAACTGCGTGACTATGTGCGAGCTCGCCTAAAGGTCTTCTACGAGGAGGAGCTGGACGTGCCGCTCGTGCTATTCGATGAGGTGTTAGATCACGTGCTACGCATCGATCGTATCTTCCGTCAACCGCAGGGTCATCTGCTGCTTATTGGTGTGTCTGGCGCGGGCAAGACGACGCTGTCACGCTTCGTGGCCTGGATGAATGGCCTGTCCATATTCCAGATCAAGGTCCATAACAAATACACCAGCGAGGACTTCGACGAGGATCTGCGTTGCGTGTTGCGCCGCTCTGGCTGCAAGGATGAGAAGATTGCCTTCATTTTGGATGAATCGAACGTGCTAGACTCGGGCTTCCTGGAGCGCATGAATACATTGCTGGCCAACGGAGAGGTACCCGGCCTTTTCGAGGGCGACGAGTACACCACTCTGATGACCCAGTGCAAGGAGGGTGCCCAGCGTGAGGGTCTCATGCTGGACTCCAGCGATGAACTCTACAAGTGGTTCACTCAGCAAGTCATGCGGAATTTGCACGTTGTCTTTACTATGAATCCGTCAACTGATGGCCTCAAGGATCGCGCAGCCACATCACCGGCTTTGTTCAATCGTTGTGTGCTCAATTGGTTCGGAGATTGGTCAGACTCGGCCTTGTTCCAGGTGGGCAAAGAGTTCACGACGCGTGTCGATCTCGAGAAGCCCAATTGGTCGCCGCCCGACTTCTTCCCATCCGTGTGCCCCTTGGTGCCAGCTAATCCCACGCATCGCGATGCTGTGATCAACAGTTGTGTCTATGTCCACCAAACGCTGCATCAGGCCAACGCACGTCTGGCCAAGCGTGGTGGTCGCACAATGGCGGTCACGCCCCGGCACTATTTGGACTTTATCCATCACTTTGTGAAGTTGTACAATGAGAAGCGTAGCGACCTGGAGGAGCAGCAGCTGCACTTGAACGTTGGTCTGAACAAGATTGCGGAGACCGTGGAGCAGGTGGAGGAGATGCAAAAATCGCTGGCGGTCAAAAAGCAGGAACTGCAGGCCAAGAATGAGGCGGCTAACGCCAAGCTGAAGCAGATGTTCCAAGATCAACAGGAAGCGGAGAAGAAGAAAATCCAGTCGCAAGAGATACAAATCCGGCTGGCCGATCAAACGGTCAAGATCGAAGAGAAGCGCAAATATGTAATGGCTGATCTGGCCCAGGTAGAGCCGGCTGTTATTGAAGCACAACAAGGTGAGTCCTTTGGATGCCAATGGGCCGGGATGGGCAAAGGGGGACCATTAGGATGTATTTACGTATTCTCTTTGATCTAAGTCTAGCCTATAATAATTATATTTATGATAATATCTAAATCAATACTTCCACACACACCAACAACAAACCTACACACACACACACACACATACACACACACGCACACTACTTGCACAACCGTTAGCCGTTAGCTCGATTAAAAAGAAACACCTGGCCGAGGTGCGGTCCATGGCAAATCCGCCAGCCGTGGTTAAACTGGCTCTGGAATCGGTCTGCGAGCTGCTCAATGAGAGTGCCACAGATTGGAAGGCCATACGAGGCATACTCGTTAAAGACAGTTTCATATCGTCGATTGTTAACTTGGAGACAGACAAGATCACGTACGCAACTCTCTTTCTATAATCCACATGATATCAGATACATCCGATATATATATATATATCCATCATATTCCATAATTATCATACACGCTCACACACACACACACACATAACGTCAGATCATCTCTCAGGTTGTTGTGCCGTAATGTGACACTAATTGACATCATATATAACTAAAATCAGCAAATATATATATATAATCGTATATACACACACACCCACACAAATAAACAAGCCACACATACACACATACACACACAAACACTCCGCATACGCAATGCACTGGCAAATAATTTAACTTACGATAATTTTATATATACATATATGATACTTAACCTAAAACTTATATTTAAACATCGTGCTGTAAATGAAAGACAGATCTTTAACCGTTTATCAGGTGTGAGGCAACCTGTTACCGGACATAGGGCAACAGACTGAACTGTTAATCTTAAGTGGACTCGTCCAGGGCTTGGTTTGTGAACTAGCTTGCGAGTCCTGGAGGAGTCCATGCCAGAGAGAAACATGAAAGAGCGAGAGAGAGGGAGAGGGAGAGAGAGGGGGTGTGAGCCTAACGTTTAACAAGTGTCTTAACTATTTGCTAGTCTAATTTATACGAGTTTAACAATTAGTTAAGTGCCATATGTTGTGCTCTGCATATCGTTTATAATAATTCTGATCCTTCCTGTTAACCAACCGAACCACAACAAAATCCCACTCGATACTGCCGAAACAGCCGTGAAGTCTATACGCAAACAGCAACTCGTTGAGGTGCGAACGATGGCGAATCCACCGTCGGTGGTTAAATTGGCACTTGAGTCGATTTGCCTGCTGCTGGGCGAGAATGCGACCGATTGGAAGTCGATACGCGCTGTGATAATGCGTGAAAATTTCATTAATTCAATTGTATCTAACTTCGGTACCGAGAACATAACGTAAGCATGAAACGAATTATACATTTTGTTTTCCTTTTTTTGTTCTCGAATTGATTTTCCTTATTTCTTTTTTACTGTTTTTTGATCTTTTGGAGTGTAGAGTTGTTACTTTGAGAATTGTCGGTCTTGTAGTGTTCTTTTTTCTTTTTTTTTTTTTTTTTTGAAATTCTTTGTGATGAATGATTGATGAAGCGAGCTGCGTTATCTGTAAATATATTATCATATTTGTTGATCTTAATCATTAATCCTAACGTACGAAACTTGGTAATTGGCTTTAATTGTGTAATAGCTCTTCTCATTGTTGTTTTTATGGTTTTGGTTAAATTTTTCGCGTTGAACGATAATAACAAACTGCTTTGCTTGCTCGATTCATACCAATAACCCGACCAGTTCTCAAAAATCCATATATCAGCTAATAACATTCTATTCCTATCATAACTTTCACAGCGATGAGGTCAGGGAGAAGATGAAATCCAAGTACCTCAGCAATCCGGACTACAACTTCGAGAAGGTTAATCGCGCCAGTATGGCTTGCGGTCCTATGGTCAAATGGGCCATCGCCCAGGTGAGCTATGATTATGGATTAGACTTATTTGGGATCAATACTAATGTATTAAACTGTCGCAGATTGAGTACGCAGACATGTTGAAGCGCGTGGAGCCGCTGCGTGAAGAGCTTCGCTCGTTGGAAGAGCAAGCGGATGTGAATTTGCATAGTGCTCAGGAGACAAAGGATTTGGTGGAGCAGCTGGAGCGCAGTATTGCTGCCTATAAGGAGGAGTACGCCCAGCTCATTTCGCAGGCACAGGCCATTAAGACGGATCTGGAGAATGTTCAGGCTAAGGTCGACCGTTCGATAGCGCTCCTTAAGAGCTTGAACATCGAACGTGAACGCTGGGAGTCCACCAGTGAGACCTTCAAGTCCCAAATGTCCACCATTGTGGGCGACGTACTGCTCTCGGCAGCGTTCATAGCATATGGCGGTTACTTTGACCAGCATTATCGCCTCAATCTGTTCACGACATGGGCGCAGCATCTACAATCGGCCAGCATTCAATATCGCGCGGACATTGCGCGCACGGAATATCTGTCCAATCCGGATGAACGTTTGCGCTGGCAAGCGAATGCCTTGCCCACGGATGATCTGTGCACGGAGAATGCTATAATGCTGAAGCGCTTCAATCGGTATCCGCTGATCATTGACCCGTCGGGCCAGGCGACCACGTTCTTGCTGAATGAATATGCAGGCAAGAAGATAACGAAGACCTCCTTCTTGGACGATTCGTTCCGCAAGAATCTGGAGTCGGCGCTGCGTTTCGGAAACCCGCTGCTTGTGCAAGATGTGGAGAACTACGATCCTATATTGAACCCAGTGCTTAATCGTGAGCTGCGTCGCACTGGCGGACGTGTGCTTATTACGCTCGGCGATCAGGACATCGATTTGTCGCCATCATTTGTCATATTCCTGTCCACGCGCGATCCAACTGTTGAGTTCCCGCCCGACATTTGCTCGAGGGTCACATTCGTTAACTTCACAGTGACGCGCAGCTCGCTGCAGTCGCAGTGCTTGAACCAAGTGCTGAAGGCCGAACGTCCGGACATTGATGAGAAGCGCTCTGATTTGCTGAAGCTGCAAGGCGAGTTCCGTTTGCGTCTGCGCCAGCTGGAGAAGAGTCTGTTGCAGGCACTGAACGATGCCAAGGGTAAGATTCTGGATGACGATTCGGTCATTACGACCCTGGAGACCCTCAAGAAGGAGGCCTACGACATCAACCAGAAGGTGGATGAGACAGATAAGGTCATAGGGGAGATTGAGACGGTATCGCAGCAATATCTGCCGCTCTCGGTGGCATGCAGCAACATGTACTTCACGATGGACAGCCTGAACCAGGTGCACTTCCTCTACCAGTATTCGCTGAAAATGTTCCTGGACATTTTCTCCACGGTTCTGTACAACAATCCGCGACTCGAGGGACGCAGCGATCACTCGGAGCGCCTGGGCATCATTACCAGAGATCTATTCCAAGTGTGCTACGAGCGTGTGGCACGCGGAATGTTGCACAACGATCGCCTCACATTCGCGCTGCTCATGTGCAAGATTCACCTGAAGGGCACTGGGGAATCCAACCTGGACGCAGAGTTCAATTTCTTCTTGCGCAGCCGCGAAGGTCTGCTGGCTAATCCAACATACGTCGAGGGACTCAGTGCTGAGCAAATCGAAGGCGTCAACCGCCTGGCTACACGTTTGCCCATCTTCCGCAAGCTGGTGGAGAAGGTGCGCTCGATGCCAGAGCTCGGTGCCTGGCTGCAGCAGAGCTCGCCGGAGCAATGCGTGCCACAGTTGTGGGATGAGTCGAAGGCTCTGAGTGCCATTGCCAGCTCTGTGCATCAGCTGCTGCTTATACAGGCCTTCCGCCCGGATCGGGTCATCGCCGCTGCCCACAATGTGGTGAACACAGTTCTAGGCGTGGACTTCATGCCGAATGCTGAGCAGGAGTTGGACTTTACGGCCGTTGTCGACAAGCAGCTGAACTGCAATACGCCCGCCTTGCTCTGTTCCGTTCCCGGCTTCGATGCTTCCGGTCGTGTGGATGATTTGGCTGCCGAGCAGAACAAACAAATCTCGAGCATTGCCATTGGCTCCGCCGAGGGCTTTAACCAAGCCGAACGAGCCATCAATATGGCCTGCAAGAGTGGCCGCTGGGTGCTGCTAAAGAACGTGCATCTGGCACCGCAATGGCTGGTGCAGCTGGAGAAGAAGATGCACTCGCTGCAGCCACACTCTGGCTTCCGTCTCTTCTTGACCATGGAGATCAATCCCAAGGTGCCCGTCAATTTATTGCGTGCTGGTCGCATCTTTGTCTTTGAGCCACCACCAGGCATCCGCGCCAATCTGCTGCGTACCTTCTCGACGGTACCGGCGGCCCGCATGATGAAGACACCCAGCGAGCGTGCTCGGCTGTACTTCCTGCTGGCCTGGTTCCATGCCATTGTCCAGGAGCGATTGCGTTATGTGCCCCTGGGCTGGGCCAAGAAGTACGAGTTCAATGAGTCGGATCTGCGCGTAGCTTGCGATACGCTGGATACGTGGATCGACACCACGGCCATGGGACGCACCAATTTGCCGCCGGAGAAGGTGCCTTGGGATGCACTGGTTACGCTGCTTTCCCAGTCCATCTATGGCGGTAAGATCGACAACGATTTCGACCAGCGCCTGCTGACCTCCTTCCTGAAGAAGCTGTTCACGGCACGCAGCTTTGAGGCGGACTTTGCTTTGGTCGCGAACGTTGACGGCGCTTCGGGTGGCCTGCGTCACATTACGATGCCAGACGGCACACGGCGTGATCATTTCCTGAAGTGGATCGAGAATCTGACCGATCGCCAGACACCTTCCTGGTTGGGTCTGCCCAACAATGCCGAGAAGGTGTTGCTGACAACTCGTGGCACAGATTTGGTGAGCAAGCTGCTCAAGATGCAACAACTGGAGGACGACGACGAGTTGGCCTACAGCGTGGAAGAGCAGTCCGAGCAATCGGCTCTTGCTGTGGGCCGCAGCGAGGATGGCCGTCCATCTTGGATGAAGACGCTGCATAATTCGGCCACCGCCTGGCTGGAGCTGCTGCCGAAGAATTTGCAAGTACTCAAACGCACTGTGGAGAACATCAAGGATCCGCTTTATCGTTACTTCGAGCGCGAGGTGACCAGCGGCGCGCGTCTGCTCCAAACGGTCATATCCGATCTGCAGGATGTCGTTTTGATTTGCCAAGGCGAGAAGAAGCAAACGAATCACCATCGCTCGATGCTCTCGGAGCTGGTGCGTGGCATTATACCCAAGGGCTGGAAGCGTTACACTGTGCCCATTGGCTGCACAGTCATCCAGTGGATCACGGACTTCAGCATGCGTGTGCAGCAGCTGCAGAAGGTGTCGCAGCTCGTCTCGCAGGCTGGTGCCAAGGAGCTGCAAGGCTTCCCCGTCTGGCTGGGCGGCCTGCTCAATCCAGAGGCTTACATCACGGCCACCAGGCAGTGTGTGGCCCAGGCCAATAGTTGGTCGCTCGAGGAGCTGGCACTGGATGTGACCATTACGGATGCGGGTCTCAAGACCGACCAGAAGGACAGCAGCTTCGGTGTCACCGGGCTGAAGCTACAGGGTGCTCAGTGCAAGAATAACGAGCTGCTGCTGGCCTCCACTATCATGATGGACCTGCCACTCACCATACTGAAGTGGGTGAAGTAAGTATTCGCTGTCTATTGCTGTCTCTTTCAAATGCATTAATACTTCTGTCTCTGTCTTGCAGAATATCGTCGGAGCCCAGAGTAAGCAAACTAACTTTACCCGTTTATTTGAATTCGACACGCACAGAACTGCTCTTTACTGTGGATTTGGCTGTGGCCGCTGGCCAGGATTCGCATAGCTTCTATGAGCGCGGCGTGGCCGTGCTGACGTCTACGGCTTTGAACTAAGTGCCGGGCACTAGTACATATATACCCCCCCAGCTCCCCATATATTTATATATTATATAATCCGAGTGTTTTGAAAAGCTAATCCCCAATATCTGGAATTAATCAAATTATGAAATATATATACACATAGCTAACAACCAGTACCAGTAAAGAAATCCTGCCCACAAATTTTAAATATTAATAATATGTTAAGCAAATTAAGGCAACTGCCACGTGCAGCTTCCATTGTGCATCTTCGTCGGATACGACGACGGCACAGTCTCGCTGTAGACCGCGACTGTGCCGAGGCTATGGCGCGCACTTCGCTGGTACTGGAGACCGAAGCGCGTCGCTTCATCCATGACTGTCTGCGGCGGGTGGGCGTGCCGTTCGAGAAGTTGCGTCCGATTAGTGACCTGTTGCTGGCCGCGGATTACAGAGGCGTGCATGGCTCGGGTATCAATCGACTGGAGATGTATTTGGCGGCGTTGCAGGACGGCAACGTGGATATTAGGGCGCAGCCGGAGATCATCAGCGAGACAGGAGCTATCGCCCATGTGGACGGCAACTCAGCGATGGGCGTCTTTGTGGGCAACTTTTGTATGGATCTGGCTGTAGAGAAGGCGCGCAAATCGGGCATTGGCTTCGTGGTGGCCAAACGTTCCAATCACATTGGCTTGGCCTCCTGGTATGCGTTCCGGGCCATGGCCAGCGGCTGCATTGGCCTCGTACTGTCCAATGCGGCGCCCATGCTGATGGCACCGGGCGCCCAGGAGGCCAGCATTGGCGCCAATTGTCTGGCCTTTGGCGCCGACGGCATCCATTCGCACTTCATGCTGGACATGTCGTGCGCTGTGAAAGAGATTGGCGCCGTGGAGATGGCCTACTTAATGGACGAGTACATACAGGAAGGCTGGGCGGCCGACGAGTGCGGTGCGCCCACCATCTTTCCCAATCTGGCCCTGCGTGCCCAGCGACTGTATCCGGCGGGCGGCTCCAAAGGCTACTCCCTGGCTGCCATGATCGATATACTCTGCGGCGTCATGTCGGGCGCCAACTACGCCACACGCATTCCGCCCATGTGGACCGAGACAGCGGGCTGCAGTGCCAATTTGGGCCTCGCCATGCTGGCTCTCGATCCGAGCTTCTTTGTGCCGGACTTCGGGGAGCGCATGGACGACTTTAAGAAGTGTATCGAGTCCGACAACTCGTCGCGCATGTCCAATCCAATGTGGGCGGCCGGTCAGCTGGAGAAAATGCATATGCACTACGTGAACGACCTTGGCGCTTTGCCCCTGCCCAATGTGCTCTTGAGCAAGTACAAGGGTATTGCGGACCTCCTTAGCGTGCCGCCCATGCAGGTGGCCTTCACGCCCAAGTCCGGCTACGATAGCCTGTAGAGGGCCATCCATGTGAAATTCAGTTGCTGCTCAATGGGCCATGTTAGTGTTTTGAGGGATGATGCGATGCATTACGTTCGTCGCACACTAGGTGGCGCTCTGTGCACTCAAAGCTTTGCTTGGTAGGTGGCACTTTAACGAATTCGCCGGCTTTTCCAAGACATCTGTTGAGAAATTGATTCGCTCTCAGTGGGAACAGTAGCACATTATAAGGGGAAAGAAAACTGGGATGGGAATGGAATAGCCTGATACTGGGCGCAGTTGCGAGTGCCTCAAATCTGCTGCTAGATGTCGCTTTGCATTGCAAATTAAAATTACATCCAATGCCAGACTTCAATACTACGAATGACTACTGACATTTGCTAACAGTCTCTCCGTCGCCCTCTAGCACTGTGCCTGCCTTCTCCTGCCTTCTCCCTGCGAGTGTTAATTGATTAAATGATTCGAGGTTTTCGAATAACAGCCGCCTGTCCGCATTTCCGTTTTCCGATCGCACCGTTCCGTTCCTCTGCGAGGAATATGCGAATGCGAGCTGAGTGGGGCGAGCGCTGCGTTCTCTGAGCTCCCATGTGGTGTTCTGAACTACTTAAGGTAATTGCTGGAAAGATGCAAATTTTCACAAATTACGCGAATTAGGCAGCCGATGGAGAGGCCTATAAATAAGGG
>JABVZY010000001.1:1607146-1618741 GCA_020883555.1 Drosophila nannoptera | reverse complement strand
CGTTGGCACATGCGTAGCCGAGGCAAGTCGGCGAATGCGGCCGAAGCGGGAACCGATTTGCGTTCGGTTTGCACCTCTTATAAATAAGCCGTGCGTCGACGCTGTTTTTGTTATTTGAACTTCAAATCTGCTCGAGTTCGCAGCTCGCCGCTAGCAGCTCGACTCTCGTACCTCGTGCCTCGTCGCGAATCGCGCGCATTTTTTTGACTGTGCTCAGCAAGTGGGTAGTTGTGGCCATATACAGAGCACCGGACACTCAGTGCTATATAGAACATTCTCATTGGCTAATCTACATATATATATATATAAATATATATCAATACAGTTCCATATATATATATATATACTTTTAGCTGCTGACGCAAGTGCTGCTCTAAACCGAATCTCGTGTGCCCCGCCGCGTTGTTGCAGCCAGAATGAAGATGGTGAGTCGATCTCTGTGTCTGTCCGAGCGGTGGACAATCAAGTAATAACAATATTTGCCGAGCCACTTAACTGCAATAATCGCAGCAAGGCTCACACTTTTTTGGGGTGCAGTTGCAGTTGCAGTTGCACGCGACGGCAGCTGCTGCCTCGACATCGCAGTTGTCTATCAAAGAGAATTGCTCAACCGACGCAGGCGAAAAGCTGAAGAAAAAGAGTTCCTAAGCGCGACAGCAAAAACAAAAAACAAACAACGAAAAACAAATTTGCATAAACGGAGCTACAATTGAGGAAAATCGCAGCGAACGCAGCCGAGTCGAGCCGCTGAGAAAAGCTGCGAAAGCAGGTGGCAAACAAAACGCGACCTGCCGCAACCCAGCCGATGCGACACGGCGACTGACCCTTAAGTCTAATGGCTGGCTGAACAGCGAACGGCGAACAGCGAACAGCGAACAGTCTACGGTGTGTAGAGTGAATAGCGCAAAGCCACGCACCGGAAACACACTCATAAATACGCTCGAAGAGCACTTAGAGCGCTCTTCACGCTCTGCACCTGTTCTTGGCGCTGCCTGCCGCAAGTGTCGCAACCGAATTGCTCGGCCAATGACAACGCGGCGTATGCGCAATGTGCCAAAAAAATGAAAAAATGCTGCCCAGCTTTATGTATGGAGGTATGTTTGGGGCGCAGCGAGCAGAACAGAAGTTGGTGCCCAGCTCGCCTTTGCCTAATGTCCGCCATAAAAATGACACACTCAGCTGCGCCTCAAGGTCGACGCCGAGTGCGAGTGCGAGCGAGAGCGAGACGAAAGTCTCTCGAAAGGGAGTTGGCGCCGCAGAGACAACTCTTTTACGTTTTCATCGTCTTCCTTTGTTTTTGTTGTTTTTTTTTTTTTCATTTCGGATGAGACGATTTCACACGCCTCAATTGTGACAATTAACGCGCCTCAAACCCGATTGTGGCTGTCGTCGCCGTTGTTGTTGTTGCTATCATTACGCATTGTTGTAGAAAAGAGTCGACGTGATTGAACAATCAGATACCCTCAAGCAGTCTTTTGTGGGTGCAGTTGCTGCAATGCCTGTGTGAGAACAACAGAATCAAGCCAGAGCCCGAATGACTTTGCAGTTTGTCAAGCGATTTCATAATGCGAAAACTTGGCTAAATTCGTGAATTCGCCAAACAATTAATTAGAGCGGAAATATGCGGATCATCCACAAGCCAAAAGTCCAAAAATAAAATCTAGCAACTTTTTTTTTTTTTTTTAATTTTCATTCAGAACATTTCCAAATATGTTAAATTGTATATATATATAAAAAAAAAAGAAGAGATTGCGATACGCCTTCTATGCGGCATGCTGAGAATTTATTGTATGGCACCTGAGTCAGAGCCATATACACGTAGATCGGTATATATGGAATATGACATATGGCATGCGGTATATACATTCATTTCAGCAACAACTCATCCACTTAATTGGGCAGCGACTTAATGGACCACATATCACAGCAACAGAAAAGTTGATGCCAGCTCTTTAGGCCATAAAACTAGATAAGACTGTCGCCCAGCACAGCGAACTCTGAGCCGAGCTGATCTGAGGAAGCTGCTGGCTTTTTTATGCTCCCAGTGCACCAGCTGAATCTCAGCCGAGGAGTTCAATTCGATTTTGATTTTGGAGTTGGAGCTGGCAGATGACAGCTGACAGACAGAGAGTTGATCCGAACTCGCTTCGTTGTTGTTGTTGCTAGTGTGTGGAGTGGCATTATGAATCGTGTTGCTTTGCCTTCAATTTCAATTAATCAAATAACTTGTCTCGCCGTTGCGTGGGAGTTCGAAACGATTTTTATATACATTTAGATGGATTCTTAGCTTTATGCGATTCGCTTGATAGCTTGTCGTTAGGAGTTTATGGCTTCTAAGAGCTCACTCAAGTTCATGCGGCCTCTGCCGCATGCTAACTGCTAACAGCTAACTGCTAACTGCCTGATGGATGTTATATTCGTATCTTTTTTTGGCCGCAGCGAATGATGTGCTTCAATTTGAACACATTTCGAGATTCCGGGTTCTCTGCTCCATTCTGTTTGCTCTCCTCTCCAAGATCTATCGGCTTAATGGTCGCACATTAAAATGTATCATAAAATAATAAGAAGAAGAAAGAAGAGTTGAGTAGAGGGTGCCGTAAGGCTTGCGAGTCTTGTCTCGATTCCGCAAACGGAGACGTGACAGATTTATTCGCTGTCCCGGAACATATAAAAAAAAATGATGTAGTTCGCTTCTGGGGCCAACAAATTGTTTTCTCCTCTCCCAAGGTTGACCCAAAAACTAGTCTCGAAATTAGTTTCGAACATTGCTCCGGTATTCAATTTAAATAAATCCGACAGCTTCTTAATTAAGCCAACTCGAATCAAACAACGATCTACGATCTGACGTGCCCGCCAGCGAGCTCTTTGAACTGGCCGAGCCGAAATGGCTAATTGCGTAACAAGTTGTTAGCACGTTACGTAATTAGAACATTTGTCGCCTCGAACTGGCTGTCGTTAATTGCAGATGCGCTGACATTGAATTCAACTCGGAGTCTTTGACTTCGGCTGCTGCTGCTGCTGCTGCTGCAATTGCTACCAGTTTTTTTTCTTTTTGTTTTTTTTTTTTTTTTTTTTGCTGCCCCAATAAGTTAAAGAGGCAGCCCGGCATGCGGGCGCCTTTGGCTCATAATTAATGAACGACCTGTCACTGGCGGCCACCATTGGCATTCCAGCGACGACTCTTTACACATAAACCAAGTCAAACGCCTTCAGTTCGTTCAGCCAGAGTCATTTACAAATGGAGTTCACTTAGTAAATAGCAACAACCCATTTGCCTCTAAAGCTGTGCAAATTGTGACCTTATTGATTGTTACATAAATATTACAAAACCATTTGCTAAGCTCCGTGTATGCGGAGACCCGAATAGTTAATGCACGGCTCGCTGCAAGTTGCTCTGATGCTGTCCATCAGCCATCAGCTGTTTGCCAAGATCTTCGACTGATGGCTGCCTCTCTCTCTCTCTCTTTCTCTCTTTGCAGCAACTTCGCCTGCTGTGTGTTGTCCTGGGCGCAGTTGCCGTGCAGTGCCTTTCGCCCTACGCCCCGCAACAGGATGCCCAACTCCAGGTATGTTCTGGTTTTTGCACATATTCGGAAATCTTTTACCTAATCCGATGTATTTCTAGGACTTGAACCACGGAGGTTATGAATATCCTAGGCCAAAGGTGCCGTTCCCGGTTCCGTTCACGACCCCGACTCTACCACCGCCGACAGGTTACTCCTATCCGGCTCCAGCCGTGCCCTTCTCGTATCCTGAAAAGAAGAAGATAGTTCCAGTGGAACCCAAGTTTCCGGTTCCAGTGCCACCGACGAAGGGATACACCTACCCCAAGCCCGCAATTCCCTTCACAACTCCAACTCCTATTCGCCCCAAGATTCCATCTGTCCTCCCGCCCATTGGCTACAGCTATCCCAAGCCGTCGATCCCATTCCCCTCACCGTCCAAGTACTTACCACCCGTGCAGCCAACCAACCCACCACGGTCCAAGTACTTACCACCCCCCGTGCAGCCAACCAACCCACCACGGTCCAAGTACTTACCACCCCCCGTGCAGCCAACCAACCCACCACGGCCCAAGTACTTACCACCCCCCGTGCAGCCAACCAACCCACCACGGCCCAAGTACTTACCACCCCCCGTGCAGCCAACCAACCCACCACGGCCCAAGTACTTACCACCCCCCGTGCAGCCAACCAACCCGCCACCGTCCAAGTATCTGCCTCCAGAGCAACCCCCAATCGGATACAGCTATCCCGTACCGAAAATTCCATTCCCACCACCAGAAATTTCGACAAAAAAACCACCGCCACCGCCACCGCCGACGAGGACGACCACTCCTCGGCCCGTGCAGCCCATCCGCTATGTTTATCCAACGCCAGAAATTCCATTTATAATTGGGACTACGAAGCCACCACTGATCAAGACTCCATCGACTACTCCACGTCCACCAGTTTATCCTCCACCAGAGCAACCCACAATCGGATATACATATCCCGTACCAAAAATCCCCTTCCCACCACCAGTTAAACCGTCCATTCCACCAACGCCTGTGCGCCCGTACATACCACCAGCGAAGCCTTCGGTTGAGCCGATAGGCTACGTATATAAGAAGCCGGAAATTCCTTTCCCGCCGCCAGTTGTGATTGTGACCCCTAAGTCCTCGTACCTACCGCCAACGTCTGTTCCCTCCACCAAGCCACCCGGATACCAGTATATTAAACCAGAAGTACCCTTCACACTTCCACCTCCACGTGCAGTGGTGACCAGCCCGCCTACGCCCAGGCCAACCTACCCAACTCCCGTGCCGAGCACGTACCTGCCCCCGCCAGAGCCCAAGTCCACGGGTTACTCGTACCCGAAGCCAGCGATTCCCTTCATCTTCTAGGCCCGTTCCTTGCCCCCTTGCCCACCCCAACACTAATTAACTGACACGATTGCTTCTGCGTGCCCATAGGAACCTACGATATTGAATAATTTTAATTAACTATAATAAATTTATTTAATACTTAATCTTAATGATGTACCTGAGCCCGCGCTCGTGGTCTCTGCAATCGAATATTAGTCATTAAAATATGTTTATAACAATCGAGCGATCCAGCCCCAATAAATAAAACGACATTATCGACATTGCCCTATCCAACTATTGGATCCCACAATCGAACAGCCCTAATTCGACTCGATCCTCTATGGATCAACTTCATATCGAACTTCTCGTTCAGGTATTGAATGATGTTTACAAGAATAAATGCATGAAGCCAATCATATCTCAACTTGAATCTGTTTTCGTGTGAATTTGGAATGTGGAAGTATCACAGCCGGCATGAGCTGGAACTCAGAACTATCTACCTTGGGCCGATTGATATATTTGCTTGGATTAATATTGAAATGGGAATGAAAAACTTGCTGTAAGAGTTCACATAATTGTGGGGCCTGTAGGATATATAAAGTTATGGTATATATTCTATATATTATCTATCCCATCCCATATCTGTACTATATATATCATTTATAAGCTATACAGTGTTAAAATATTATATCTACTTTCGCGGGCCTGTTGAAGCCTAGCCTAATTCACATAGGCAAGCCCTGCGAGAGCTTTGCAAATTTTGTTGCATACTTTTAGGAGCGCCAATTTTTTACACTTAAAAGTATGCTCGCAGCTGATGGAAATCTATGTCTCTTGGTAGGTGAAGACATACTATCTGAAGCCAACTATTTGTACTCTGACTTGGCGTATCAGAAGCTGTATTTGTATTCACTTAAAGCTTGGTCTATGAAGCTTGGGTGACTTCCAAGAAAAAGCTTTTCTTTAGAGCTTCAATGGAAATGGTCGTAGCAAAGAAAGAAGCGTTGTAGATTTCTAGCAAGCTCTACTTTCTACCTTAGTTGGATCTTGATATAGTTATACATCGACACACTTAGAGTTGAAAGCTTAGAAAGACATTTGCGAGTTGTTTTGAAGGACATTTCTTTATTTGTTCTGTTCCCTGGCAATCGCCATGCAAATCATCTTATAGTTGAGATTTGCATGGTTTGGATTTGCCGGCTGGGAGCCTAGTTAGCTTTACGTTTAGAATTTGCGGCGACGGATGACGCGACGCTGGGTCTTGTAGCGGTAGCCGTCGGCAGAGGAGAAGCTGTGTGCAGGAGCGGGCTCAGAGTAGCTGCTGGAGCCGTAGCTCACGGGTGCGGACACTGGAGCGCTGTAGGACTGGACGGCTGGGGCGCTGTAGGACTGGACAGCTGGGGCGCTGTACGACTGGACAGCTGGGGCGCTGTAGCTCTGGACGGGGATCGATGCGGCGGCAGAGTAGACTGGTGCGGGAGCAGAGGCTACAGGGGGCAGGTATTCGCTGGATGGCGCAGAGGCACCATACTGCACAGGAGGCAGATACTCGCTGGATGGCACTTCACGACGGTGGCGACGAAGGACAACGCGACGGTTTGTCTTGTAGCGGTAGCCATCAGCGGACGAGAAGCTGTGTGCAGCAGCTGGCTCAGAGGCAGCCGACTCGTAGCTATCGGCGCCGTACGAGGCGATCGGAGCGGACTGGATAGATGGGCCGCTGTAGCTCTGGACGGGAGCAGAGGCGGCGACGTTGTAGCTCTCAACGGCCGGGGCGCTGTACGACTGGACAGCCGGGGCGCTGTACGACTGGACGGCCGGGGCGCTGTAGCTCTGGATGGGAGCCGAGGCGGCAGGGGCCAAGTACGACTGCGAGGGACCCGAGTACGACTGAACCGGAGCCGAGTACGACTGAACTGGAGCCGAGTACGACTGAACTGGAGCCGAGTACGACTGAATGGATCCCGAACTAGGTGGCAGATACTGGCTGGATGGCAGATGGCTGACATCAGCGGCGACAGCGGCGACCAGGGCACAGATCAACAATAGTTTCTGCAAAGGAATGGAAAATAGTTGGCTAAGTTATGGCCTTGTGTGTGTGTGTGTGTGTGTGTGTGTGTGTGTGTGTGAGTGCGGCAGCTGCCAAAGGATAATGTCCTGTACCATTTTGCGAGCTTGCTTGCGTTCACCAGCTGAGTATGGTAGAATCCAAGAAGAAGTGATGCTGGTCTCCCGAGTCTGCGGCATATTTATATGATTCTAATCGTGCGGTCTCTGCTACTAAAATTAGCATTTGTCTTTGCAGTAAATTAATGTATTTTGCAAAATAGACAGCCCCGCAAAATATATCTATTATAGTTTTTTATTTTATATTAATCAAGATTAATACAAGTTTCTACCTCGCACATATATAAAGACGCACACACTGCCATATATTAAAACAATGAAGAAAGAAAAAAATTATGGATGAAAAAAAAAAATTATATGAGTCTGTTGCGAATCAATCGGTCGGCAAGGGGCATTAATATTGATGTCAGCATCCCATTGCAGGTTAAGCTCAATGCGAACGCGTCACAAACTGGCCAGAAACCGATCCGTTCTAATTAGTATTGAGACTGAAGCTGGTTTTCACCTTTGGTTGCTTCACTCTGATTGCCTCACTGCACAATTTCTTTCATCTAAGCGCGTGCCGTCTCTTTTAATTCGGATGCGAAGCTAATTAATCCTTCGCTAATCATTTGTAATTAGATTCCAATATAATTCGATTATTGCCTCATTTAAATATTGGCAAACATGACTCGAGTTGAGCGCACCAGACACCTTGGCAGACAGTCCACCAAAAAAGTGTTGCATAAGCCAAGGATGACAGCGAGTGCTATGCGAATGTATTGAATTTGTGTCCAGAATCGAGCTTTGAGCTTTGATGCAATATATAATCGAGTGTACTATACTCTATTCGATCTAGCTCTACTTTCACTTCAAGCTTATGATAAGCAATCCTCAGCCCAGCTGGAGACCAAATTCATCGGTCTGCCATTCAAATCTTATATTATCAAAATATATAGCCATCTGTTGAGCAGCTATTAGAAAATTTCCAGAGAGCAAAAACTTGCACAAATTCGGAGCAGATTGGATAGCTGTCTAGCTACAGTCTATATTCCATCTACAATCTATATCTATTCGGCAAGAAAAAAGGCTTTAATTGGGAGGGATTCCCCAGAGCTTCTGCTGGGCATAGGGACAACCTTCGACTAAGATTAAATGGAGATACAAAAGGGCTTAGTGAAATGATTCCTCCACTATCTAATGGCTCTCTCCTCGGGAGCCATAGCGAAACCCCTCACATCTCACATTTTCAGGCAAGAATCAATTGCTCAATGAGCGTTGATTGGGCTATCCCTTCTTATAAGAAAACTAAGTGTAATTTCGATATTTTCGAAGTACTTTTATTTCGTGGAAAAAAAAAAGGAATGTTCTTACATATTATTAAGCCTGCACTCCAAAATAAGCGCAAGTTGATCACTTAGTGAAACATTTCAGATGAGGGTTTAATGACGACGACGGAGGACGACGCGGCGGTGGGTCTTGTAGCGGTATCCATCAGCGGCGAGCTCATGAGCGGGCTCGACTACAACATTGGACTGGACGGGCTGGATGGGCTGGAGGGGCTGGACGGGCTGGATGGGCTGGATGGTCTGGACGGGCGGCAAGTACTCGTTGGATGGAAGTGGCTGGCTGATCTGAACTGGAGGCAGATACTCGTTGGAGGGCAGCTCGTTGACATCACGACGGTGGCGACGGAGGACGACGCGGCGGTGAGTCTTGTAGCGGTATCCATCAGCGGCGAGCTCATGAGCGGGCTCTACTACAACATTGGACTGGATGGGCTGGATGGGCTGGATGGGCTGGATGGTCTGGACGTTCTGGACGGCCTGGACGGGGGGCAAGTACTCGTTGGATGGGAGTGGCTGGCTGATCTGAACTGGAGGCAGATACTCGTTGGAGGGCAGCTCGTTGACATCACGACGGTGGCGACGGAGGACGACGCGGCGGTGAGTCTTGTAGCGGTATCCATCAGCGGCGAGCTCATGAGCGGGCTCGACTACAACATTGGACTGGATGGGCTGGATGGTCTGGACGTTCTGGACGGCCTGGACAGGGGGCAAGTACTCGTTGGATGGCAGTGGCTGGCTGATCTGAACTGGAGGCAGATACTCGTTGGAGGGCAGCTCGTTGACATCACGACGGTGGCGACGGAGGACAACGCGACGGTTGGTCTTGTAGCGGTATCCATCAACGCTGAGGTCACCCTGGTTTCCGAGCAGAGTCGAAGAATAGTCGATAGCAGGGGAAGCATAAGCCAGCGGCTCCTCCTGCACAGGGGGCAAGTAGTCGTTGGAGGGCAGCTCGTTCACGTCACGACGGTGGCGACGGAGGACGACGCGACGGTGGGTCTTGTAGCGGTATCCATCAGCGGCGAGCTCATGAGCGGGCTCGACTACAACATTGGACTGGATGGGCTGGATGGGCTGGATGGTCTGGACGTTCTGGACGGCCTGGACGGGGGGCAAGTACTCGTTGGATGGAAGTGGCTGGCTGATCTGAACTGGAGGCAGATACTCGTTGGAGGGCAGCTCGTTGACATCACGACGGTGGCGACGGAGGACAACGCGACGGTTGGTCTTGTAGCGGTATCCATCAGCGCTGAGGTCACCCTGGTTTCCGAGCAGAGTCGAAGAATAGTCGATAGCAGGGGAAGCATAAGCCAGTGGCTCCTCCTGCACAGGGGGCAAGTAGTCGTTGGAGGGCAGCTCGTTCACGTCACGACGTTGGCGACGGAGGACAACGCGACGCTGGGTCTTGTAGCGATAGCCATCATCACTGAGCTGGCCCTGGATGGCGAGTGTACCGGGAGGCAGATACTCCGAGCTAGGAACATCAAGAGGCTGCAGTTCCTGCTGCACGGGGGGCAAGTACTGGTCGGAGGGCAAAATATCAGCAGCCACAGCCGCGATCACAGCGAATGCAACAAGGAAAAGTTTCTGTAAAGCAGAAAGAGAGAGAGAGAGAGAGAGAGCGACTTGATTAAGACTCGGATGGCAGATAATCCTCGATGTGTTGGATCTCGAGTGGCGGCAGGCAGCTGGGACGTACCATGTTGGCTGCTTGAGTTGCTTGTTCACCGCAGTAAAACCGAAACTCTAATGAAGAAATACGCAGAACCTTTTGGTATTTATACAAATTCTTCTCTCTGGGCCGTGCCATTACAGCGTTATTAGCTCTGCCCTGCACTGTCGTCGACGTCGACGCCAGCATCGGCGCTGGCGTCGTCTTCTTCGAGCGAGCTGTAAATTTCGCACGGCCAGCCTCTGCACGAGTTCTAAGCCACTCCAATGGCTCCAATTAACTGACCATGCTCGCTCGACCAACTGGCTCGGCTGCGAGTGTCGAGCGTCGAGCGGCAGGCGGCAAGCGACAAGCGACAAGCGCGTCGCCGGCGTCGGCGTCGGCAGCGACGCCGGCCGCGACGTCGACGTTAGCGCTTACATTCGCACAACGAGCTTAGCCAATTCGCTCGGATGGATTCTCTTAATTGTTTTCTTTAATCTTATGCAAAACATTTGATGGACAACACGCACACGCACACTCACACACTCACACTCACACTCACACACACACAATCATACGGGTAGTTATAGCTCGCGTGTGCTTTGATTTGATTTGATTCGATTTGCTTTGATTGAGCTTTTTTTTGTTGCCACCTCTCGGCTTTTCATTCAGCTCGAACTCGAACAGTTGGCTCAATAAAAGTCGCCTATTGGATCAATCGATATATCGCACTGGCAATATCCAAATACATATGTTTCGAGTACTTATTATCATGAGCAACATGCTGTGTTTATTGTGCCTTGGGTCATTGTTGCTATTGTTGTGCCGCGTTGTCGCTGCTCATTAATCATTTAAAGGAACTGGCGAGCGGCCCGGCTGCTGCGGCGCGGTGCGGTGCGGTGCGGTGTGGTGCGTGGCGGCATCGCATTCAATTCAATTCACAAAGATGCTTTAATGATGGCATATTTCATTTTGGTTTATCTAGTGCGTAAATTAAATGCCGGATATAATGCGTTGATGTGAGCCACACGCTTGAATATATTTCATATCCAACCATTCACACAAATGACAAACATCTTCGCCTTGTAAGCTATGAATTCCCCCGCCAAATCCTATTTCGAAATCACGGAGCCCCTTCGAATTTGGCCGAGTAGTCAAGCTGCATTCGTGTCTTGACACTTCTTCTCAGCCACAATCTCAGTGCGAGAGCTCAAGTGAACGGTAATAAGTCGATGAGCAAAGCCCCATTGAGATGCTCTTTTCTCCCAGTGTATATATCTCAATTTGGACACTTTAACTTCCTCCGCTCAACTATTGGCATGATTAATGACCGGTGCAAATCGAACATTGAAAAGGAACTGCAAACATTTGCCATAAGAGCCAACCAGTTGGCCTCAATGCTAAACTATGCCATCCATCGCTTCGCATGGCATCACGGCGCATCTCGTCGAGCTTTACGGACGGCTGTCGTCGCGTAAGGCTCGTTAGTTAGGCGCCAAGAACTAATTGGTTCCGTGCGCTTGAAGGATGGTCGGCCAGGCGAGCGGAGGAGCAGCCGGAGCGGGAATTAGCCAGCTCATATATACCACCATATAATGAGCATAATTCTTCAGCTCGGTCAAGGCTGGCGCGGAGTACTT
>JABVZY010000001.1:1024772-1035393 GCA_020883555.1 Drosophila nannoptera | reverse complement strand
ACAAACGAGTTGTGCATATTTACGCACCTCCTTCTCAAGTAGCGCCTCTATGTTGGCAGAGGGCGCATAACCCTTGTCCCAAAACATTTTTCGCACGAACGTCTTCGCGGTGACACTTTCGGGCTTGGTGATAAGAATTGGGGCAGCACGCTTGCTTTGCTTGTTGCTTTAATTGTGTTATTCGTTTGTTTGCACGCAATTTTGTTATTATTTTTAGTTTTTCAATTTGCACCGCACAGCACTGCTGCTATTTTTGCACTTTTTTAACAACGACTTTAATAATTTTTCACTTAAAAATTGCGTTGCCACGCTGATGTAAAAAGGGTACTGTTAAACTCAATATGGCACTTTTCTACTCAATATGGTCACTGTAATTGCTCAAAATGGCACTAATCGAATCTGTGCGGTTACATGCTGCAAGCCATCTTTGAGTTAACATAAATGTGGTATATTACAATAAGTGTAATAATCATAAAATATATATCTATAAAATATGTATCTATATATCTATAAAATAACAGTTAATACAAAGTATACGGGAACTTTTCATATTTCATGCAAATCACTTTCCCACCGATAGTTCCCAGTATTTTTTCTGCTAACCAGCTCTGGTCACACTTACCTAAGTGATGCTCAATACTTAACACTGATCGTTACTCTTTAGTGTTGTGACGCAGCACGTTCAAAGTTACGACGAAAAGAGCGCAGCACTATATCTATGTCGCGTTTCTAGCTGAGGGCATAAAAATTGTCAATGTCGCTCACTTATTTAAGTTTTTGGCAATCCGCCAGGAAATCAGCTAAATTATTAGTTAAATGTGGGCACGCACATCACCCGCATCATGTACACGGTCAAATCGGAAATCTACAGTGAGACCAATTATCAACCAGAGCATGGCGCGGATGGTAGCATTGTCTCCAAGTTCTGTTTCCGATATCCGGACGAGCAGCAGCGTTATAGTAAAACGCTTACAGATGCCGATGGTGATCTGGAAGTGCAGCGTCCAAGGCGTGGCACTATCGAACTCGAACATTCCGATGCCACCGAACTGAAACTGGTCGGGCTGCAAGTGTGGCGAGGTGCGTTGCTTCTCGCAGATTATTTGTTTGATCAGCGCAAGGAATTTGCCTCAAAGACCATCATGGAGCTGGGCGCAGGTGTTGGCCTCACCAGTATTGCTGCCGCCATGCACAACAGTGGACGTGTCTACTGCACCGATGTAGATCTCGGCTGCATTCTGCAGCTTATGCGTCGGAATGTTCAGCGTAATGCAAAGTTGCTCCTGGGCAAGGTTTGTGTTCTGGAATATGATTTTTTTGCTGACCGATCAGGGCTGAGTGAGGAGCTGCTGACAGCTATCGATGCCAGCGATGTGATCATGGCAGCTGATGTTATCTACGACGATAAGCTGACCGATGCCTTTGTCGGAGTCCTCGACCATATTTTCGAGCGCGGCTCGAAGGCCAAACGACCCAAGTGTATATATGTTGCCATGGAGAAGCGATATGTTTTCACACTGGAGGATTGCGAGTCTGTGGCGCCCATGTATGAGCATTTCCTTAGGCAGACTGCACACAAACCCTGGCGCATGGAGTACGTGCCATTGGACTTTCCACAGTATTTCGAATACGAACGCTGTCCCCAGCTGATCCTGATGCGCATAACCAATCGCTGATGTGCTCCCTATTTGAGCACAGCTTACATATACCGTGGTTTTTCTATAAAAAAAGATAGATTTATTTGTTGCGCAAAAACGATACAATAAATACAAATATTTTCGTATAATATCCAACACTTTGCATCTTATGCATCTATTTAAATTCCCATATCTAGAAAAACTAGCCCGAATCCAAGCGGAAACTGGTTGTGTCTCATGTCTTGTTGAGCCTTAAGACTAAAGTTCACTTTAAGCTAATGTCATTAGACTATATGACCCTGAACCCGTTACTTTTTGTTAGTTAACGTCCCTTCTGTGCGTCACAGATCCTGCATGGCCAGGATGATGTTCTCGAGAGCCTGACGTGCGTCCGTTGCCGGGAAATGCTGCAGTACACTCAAAGCGGCTTCCGTATGCTTGCGCTGCAACTCCTTAGTCTTGGCCAGCGCTGGGCCCGACACGATAGCCTTGTGAATCTTCTCGTAGTCAATCAGGTCAACCGATTTTTTGCCCGGCTCTAACAGAGCGTACAGGCTGGGGTCGTGCTCCAGATGGAAGAGCACTGGTGCGCTGACGAGGCTGAAAGTAGCGTCCATCGGTAGTGTGGGACACTGGAAAATCTCGGCATCGAGACATGCCTGCCAGGCCAGTGCCAGATGCTTGCCGAAGCGATAAGCATGACGTTGCATCTCTTCGCTCTGGCCGGCCAGTTTGAGCGAGGCTTGACAGGATTTGCCAAGTAGACTGCCGGCATTGAGTATGTTGCGGCACTCCCACTCCTGTTCGGGATTGCCTAGAACCTGGCCAATGGGCATGGGCGTCATGACGTCGTGCTCGTTGAAATCAACGCCCACATTGATGGAGGGCCTCTGGAATGTGCCTGGCTTAAAGGGCAGTGGATTGTTCTGCTCGTCACGCTCCCCAATGAATTCGGATTCAGAAAAATCGCGCACAGCTGATGAGATTAGCTCCACGACCTCCTGATTACGCAAATTGGCCAACTCGGCACTGGAATGGCCCAACAAGTAGTCGCCTGTCAAGAGACCAATCTTATTGCCGAAGGACATGTCATCGAAAGTGCTTGCATCCTGGCCAGCCTGCGTTCCTGATTGTAAATTAACAACGCTCTGGGGCGAAAGGATACAGCAAAAATGGTTTAACACACTCCGTAATTTCTTTATCGTCTATCTCACTCACATTGTGCACCAGATGCGAGATGCGTATCATTTCGGTAACCTCGGCGAGTGCTCGTTGCGAGTGCAGCACTCCGGCGCTCTTGTCCTGCTCCACATCAGGTATGCTCGGCGCATGTCCGGCTGCCTTGGAGACCAGCAGCACAATGAGACCCCAGGCCTGCATCGTGTTCTTGCCATTGTACAGAAGATGCCTATGGAAAGTTATCCAAAAATCTTGAATGAGTTAAACTGCAGCTGGCGTCTATGTGGGCTACTCACTTTGCGGTTTTCATTAGGGGGTGGGCACTGCCTACCAATTTGCGCAAGTGCAACGCCACATTGGCGATCTCGTCACTGAGCAGCCAGCGTAGACTGAGAAAGGATGTGGGATAGCCGACAATGCGCTCGGCCTCGCTAACGGCCCGATTCCAATCATGGCGAGGCGGTGGTGTCGCCTGTTTGCTACTAACCGCTGACGTTGCCGTCCCGCGCAACTGCTGGGGCTGGGTGAAAGTTGACAGCGCAGCAGGTGTGGCCCGTTGGAGTTGTATCTGGAGCTGTACCTGAAGCTGTTGGCAGCTGTACGGCATCCTGTGCCGCAGCAGCTGTTGCATAATCAGCGTACCCACTCTCTGCATGGCTATAGTTGCTTTTCAAATTCAATTTATTGCACAATTTGGCTATTGACTGCCTGCACTACGATTTGTATGCCTGTTCACTCCTCTCTGTTAGCTGCTCGGTCGCCAACTGTTGAAAAGTGAAATCACAGTCGCTGCTCAAGCTTGACGTCTGCTGCGCAGCTTTTGCTACTGTTTTTGTTGTTGATATTGCTGCTGCTGCTGGTGCTTCTTCGCTGGCGGCCCACTTTTACAGTTGGCGACGCCACCGCCGCCAAGTAAACCGTTTTGTTTGTTTGCTCTTGACTTGAAAACAGGTTTTCATGTGGTTGACACCTGCCGCCGCACCTCCCAGCATTATTTGCTTCACTCATTTGTTTTCGTTTTATTGCATTCCAGCGTGCGCAGTCAGCTGTGTTTGCAATCTATCGATATATCGATAACGCATTTCGCCCGATAGACTGATTCAACACCAGCTGCATAGGAATTTCCCCTATCGCATGCACACATACTCAACCGTGCATATTATTCGCGCAGCATACTACGCTACACTATTGTTGCACTTCACACACAATCGATATAAAAGAACAGCATACTTTTAGCCGCTTACCTTATCAACATAAGAACCACCAAAAAAAATTATTATCTACGTAGGGTTTATTGATAATGAAGCATACTCAAGTTTTATCAGTATGCAATAGGCCAAGCAACCTTAGAATTTGATTCATTTATTTCTGTGTGCTATTTGCAAGTTGGATTCAAATGTGCAATGTGCTGTAAATAATGCTAGAGTGGAATAGAGTATCCCACAAAGTGTACGTGGATAAAAACAGCTTCCATCTGTGCGAATAATACAAATACGACGTATACGTTGTAATGTTGACTGGGGCGCATGTGCGGAGTATTTGTGAAAACCCATGAATGAAATTGTTTCTTCACCCCCAAAATGCTTTTGCCAGGAAAAACAGAGAGCATGTTAGTTTTCTCTCTCTCCCTCTGTGTCGTGTTGCGCTCTCGCGCAGCAGCTAACGGTGTATTCAAGGAAAAACTGTTAGAACGGCATTAAAATCGAAATCGATAAGTACGGAAGAGGTCGCAGCGCGTTTGGTGTGAAAGCAAGAAAATAGAAGGAAAAAACTTTGCTTACGAATTGGCCAAATAAACTAGTTAACAAAATTGAAATTAATTTGGTAGTCAACACAACACCCAAATAGAGCATGTCCAAGAAAAGTGTTAGCCCATAGAATTACTTTGACAACGTAGTGCTTGGCCAATAGGACAGCTGAAAAAGGCGTTGAGAAGTGTCTGTGCTGGCACAGAAATCGATATCAGCAGGGGACAGCAGTGAAAATTTTCACCAAACATTTTCCCCATTCATTTTTACGATTATGTAAAAAGTGCTTAAGAGTTTGAAAAATGCATTGAAAGCTAATTTAGCCAGAGCCACTGCTTGATATAATTCTTATATAAGCTAATACAATTTTGATCTAACAAACATTAACCCACGCAACCCACACAATCACCCCTTCCACACAACCCACAATCCACAAAATCTTCATCCCTTTTTGCAGCTGGCTTAAGGTAATGTAACGGCATTTAATTGGAGCTCGACAAGAAACAAAACGCTTCCGCTTGATAAAACTCCGCTAGTAGCCAAGCTAACAGAATGCAGCCGCCGCCGCGCAAGGTAAACCAGCCTCAACCAGCCTTCATACAGTTTATACCGTTATATCAGACTATATATGGTAATAAATTTATCTGAAAATATTTGCTTGCCTGCAGGGTAACTATGTGAAATTCCTAAAGAATTTGCACACGGAGCAGGTGGCCAAGTTGCAATTAAAGAATCAACATGAATGCGATCTCCTGGAGGACATCCGGCAGTTCACTATCAAGCGCTCCGCTATTGAGAAATCATATAGCGAGGGTCTGCTTAAGATCTCATCTCAGTATCTCAATAAGAAAATACCAAATATACCAGATATTAAAATGGATGGCATGGAGGAGCGCTGGTAAGTAAATTACTCTGCAGAGAATGAGCTGATGAATGGTAATACCCTCTCCCTTTCTCTATCTCACCTTAGGAACATGTGGAGCGTCTGGCGCACTGTTCTAGAGGAGAACGAGAAGCTGGCACGAGCACGATTAGCCGCCATCGAGGTGTTCCAGCAACAGATCGCCGACGAGGCCAAGGTCCTGCGCGACTACAAACTGGCCATTGCCAAACGCGCTCTCGCCGGTATTGTGAACGTGCAGAAGGAGCTGCATTTGAGCGTCGGCGATGTGGACAAGACGAAGAAATCCTATTTCGATGAGGAGCACTGTGCGCACGACGTGCGTGACAAGGCCAAAGATATTGAAGAGAAACTCAAGAAGAAGAAGGGCTCCTTCTTTCAGTCGATAACATCGCTGCAGAAGAACAGCGCCCGGGTCACATCGCGCAAGGAGCTGCTCGAGGAGAAGTCGTCGGGCGCTCGCAACGACTACATCTTGAGCCTGGCCGCGGCCAATGCTCATCAGAATCGATATTTCACGGTCGATCTGCAAACCACAATGACCACCATGGAGAACTATGTGTTTGAGCGAGTCGCCGAGTATCTAATGCTTATGGGGTAAGCAGATCTTCCAAATATTTATCAATTAAGCTCCAACTGGAATCCAATTGGACTGGAATACCATTTACTGGTGGTTCTTTTATCTTTATGTGGGATTGCGTTGTCAACTTATTTACTTTTTTCCATCCTTTTCAGACGCACCGAGCTGCTGACCTGCTCGGCCACTCAGAACAGCTTCGGCAAGATACGTGATCAGGCTCAACAGCTGACCCGGGAGTATAATCTGCAGTGCTGCTATCTATTCTATCCGGTGCTGAAGCAGCACATCCAGTACGACTTTGAGGCGTGCGACAATGATCCGGTGCGCAAGGTGACCACCGAGCATGATTCGGCGGCCGAGACGCTGACCAAGGAGGCTAAGAATTTGGCGGGCCGGGTGGTCAAGGAGAACGCTTCGATACGGGAGTATGCCAAAAAGTTGGCCTTGTGCCAGTCGCTGCGCGATGCTGGCCAGCGTACCGATCCCAATGATCCGAATGGGCCCGATTTGGATACGAAAATCGATGAGTTCCGCGATCAGATACGTCGCTCCGAGACCGAAAAGGCTAAGGCCGAGGCGTGCCTGCAGTGTCTGCGCGATGGCGGCATCAATGTGGACGAATGGGTCCAGGAGGCGGAGATTATGGGCGTGCAAGAGTTGACACGTTCAGCCAGCTCCATATCTATGCGCACCGATGCCTCCGGTCAGGGTGAGAATCCCAGCTCCGATTCGTTCTACGATAGCGACAAAGAGGAAGGCGCAACAGCTGTGGCCGCAGCCAAGCCCAAACAAGAGCAGCAACTGTCCAGGGATCGCACGTTCAGCGACAGCGAAGACGAGCCCGAGGAGCGCGAACGAGCACAGCCCACAGCAGCGGCACCTGTGCAAATGTCAAGCGGCTGGGACGATCCCACCGAGGTGAATTGGGACGAGGCCGAGGATGACAAAGACGAGCCGATTGTGCCCGAGCCGAAGGAGGCAATCTTCAAGTGCACAGCGCTCTACAGCTACACGGTGAGTGGTTGTCCAGGGATTGTGCGAGAAGTGGAAATCGATTCTTTGCTTGCAGGCCCAAAATCCCGACGAGCTGACCATCGTTGAGAATGAGCAGCTGGAGGTTGTCGGCGAGGGTGACGGCGACGGCTGGCTGCGAGCGCGCAACTATCGCGGAGAGGAGGGCTACGTGCCGCACAATTATCTGGACATTGAGCAGGATGCGGCCGGAGCTGCCGCCTTCAACGGTACTTCAGGCAATCAATTGCGCTCACAAATCTCATTCTCATCTGTCGATTATACTGTTGACAATGAAGATCAAACGGTGGACTCAATGCAATCGCCTGACCAGGTGTCGGTGATAATGGCGCCACAGAAACGCCCCAAATCCGACGTCGAATGGTGTATTGCGCTCTACGATTACGATGCCACCGCCGAGGATGAGCTGACCTTCGAGGAGGGCGACAAAATCAAGATTATAACCAAAACGGCGCACGGCGTCGACGATGGCTGGTGGGAGGGTGAGCTGGATGGTAAATTTGGCAATTTCCCATCTCTGGTGGTCGAGGAGTGCGACGAGATGGGCGAACCGCTCACCGACGGCGAAGGCGACGAATCACCACCGCCCACAGCTGCGCCCAGTTTCGCGTTGCCCCCAGCGCCCGCCCTGCCGCCGGAGTATGCGCACGAGCTGTCGGACATAACGGAGGATATGTTTGCCTCGCAGGACACGGCAGGTGAGTGCACGAACGAGATGCCCTACATGATGGAGTATTAAACATCTCTCTCTCTCTCACGCTCGCTGTCTCCCTCGAACTCGTTCCTGCGGACTCTCTTGCTGCTGTCGACCTTCTAGATGAGGATCGGGATAGTGGCTATATACCTAATGGCGCTGGTGTACCCAGTATGCCTCCGCCAGGTAATTGCCCCTGGCATTTAGCCGCATTATCTAGTTTATATTGCTCTCTCTCTTACTCTCTCTTTCTCTCTCTCTCTCTAAAACACTCCATTTCGCTATAAACGTTTTTATGTTTCACCAAGAACACTCTCGAAAGTACTTTTATACCTGATTCTATATTCTCTAGAGGTACCCGAAAATAAAAAAAAAAAAACATTTAATCTTCAACTGCAGCTCGTCCACGTACTAACAAATCACTAACTATCAACTCCACCACAACCACACCACCATAATCACCGTTAACCCTCTCACTCCCACTTCCATTCTCGAAACACTCTCCGTTTCCTGTGTTTACTGCTATCGAACAGAACTCTAATTTTGTGTCCTCTGCAAGCAAAGTGAAAGCTAAGAACTAAATCAAAGAAAAAGACAACTAAAACCGCCATTTTTTCCAGTGTACTTTAGGCTGCTTAACAACGTGTCTCCTCCTCGTGTGTGTTGGTGTTTCCTGATATGCTAACTAATTACGAACTCTACGATAATTCTCGATATTTTCTCTCATCTCTTCTTATGTAGTTTATATCTTATCTTATCTTCTTCCTTTTCGATATTCTATATTTTTTTCTTGGTATTTTTTAACGGCACCAATTTTGAAATTTTATTGGTATTATTCACAATTTGGCATCTATTTGTATTGCTGTGTAAATTACTTTTCTCGCTCAGTGTAAGAACAGTTTTGGCTCTTGCTATACGATCTATGTATCTATATATATATAACCTCTATTTCTTCATCTATATCTCGATTGTCTTTGACTTTATCTTGTAAATAAGGCTTAAAAACTATCGGTATTTGTAGATTGTTTTTTTTTTTGTTGATGGTTTCAGGGTTATCCACCAGACCAACAGATACCCTGTACTTTATTCTCTATTTCCTGAAAGAACGGGCAACTGTATTTACTTCAAAAGTTTGTTAAATATTTTTGGAAAATTCTCAAAGAATTCCACAATCTAATTTTAAAGCTCTTCAGCGAAAATACCCTGTAATTTATCAGATTCCTTCTTCACCTTTGCCGTTAAGCTCTGAGGAATGAAAATGGATCTTAAAAACCTTTAAGCCGTATTCCTAAAGTTCCATATATTATATATAGATCCGACTCTATCGACATTTTAACCATTCTGAATACCCTGTTAACTGTCTCGGCAATGACAGCTGCTCAGCTATACGCGGACTTTGTCGGAACTATCTATCTAGTACATGTAGCATGCGCATGGAAGTCCTAATTGCAAACCCAAGTCCTACCCTTATTTTCGTTTGATTTGTTAACCCTTTAGATTTCCCCATCGTTCACCCCTCGTTCCCCCTGTATATACTATATGTATATGTATTTGTATATGTATATGTATGTATTCAGCTCTTGATTGTTTGATCGAAGCTAAGAAGTAATTCCCATCGATTGAGCCATGCGCCTTCGCCGCTCCAATCACTCCATGAGGGATTATGAAAATGTGAACTTAAAGATGTTTCAATCTATATATAATTCTATATGTGGATCGAGTATTGAACAGACTTATTAAAGACTATATGTGATTTTCTCTTGTTCCTTTTCAATGCTAACACAGTGCTTATTCAAGAGCCTGGCATGGAGGTAACTATTCCCAGCAATTCTCCCAAATCTCCAGCTTCCAAATTCTCAGGCAATAGATGGAAACTATAATTGATATATATTCCTTGTTTGCTTGCAGGACGATTTCAGTGACGATGAGAAGCCGCCGCCGTCGTTGCCGCCACCGCAGTTACCCAAGCCGGGAGGCGCGGCGGCCGGTGGCGGAGGCGGAGCAAATACTTTGAACTTAGGTATGGCACAAATAATTGTTACCGCTGCAACCCCAATGGTTGAAGACGGTGCCGATAAATCTTTCCCACCAGTAGGAGAGAGCGAGAATACAGAATCGCAGCAAACCAAGGGACAGCAACCGGAGCCGGATAAAAAGCCAAAGCCCGATATTGTGCCCAAGCCGTCGGCGGCCAAAATAGCGGCACAAAAGCAACAACAGCAGCCGCAGCAGCAGCCGCAGCCGCAGCAGCCGCAGCAGCCCAAAGAAGGTAATGTTCCCAGTGTGGATGATTTTATGGAGGATGAGCTGGTTTCCGCTGTGACCATAACACTGACCGAGTATCCATCCTGTCCAGCAGAGGATCAACAGTCGTTGGACTCGAGTACAGGTGAAGCTGCTGTCATCCAACAGCCGGAGGATCCGTTCTTTGAGAAATCCGCAACGGACAGCAGTCAGGATCAGGCGTCCGCACCAGCTGGAGCCGCCGGATTCGAAGCGGATTTCGAGGCCAATTTCGATGCAAATTTCGATGATGCGTTTGCTTCAACCGATGGTGGAAGTGGAGGTGGCAGCGCGGTCGGTGGCGGAAGCTCAGGAGGCGGCGGAGGCGGCGGGGGAGGCGGCCAGTCGACCGGCCTGGATCTGAACTGCGAGTCACTCGCCGAGGATGTCATCGAGACGCCCAAACAAGTGGTCGGCGGACGGGCAAGCATACCCGAGGAGCTCGACTCGAATCAATTGGCACGACTGGAGAATCTGAAGGAGTCCAATGCCTAAGCAACTCCAGCCAATTTCCTTGGCTAATTAAATGTTGTTCGTTATAGTTTAGCACAGACATTGAGCACGTTC
>JABVZY010000001.1:635583-647005 GCA_020883555.1 Drosophila nannoptera | reverse complement strand
GAATGCGACTTTAGTTGTATTTGGTCGCGTAGTTTGCATAAGTTTCAGCTGCCTATGCCGCTCAGCCCTGCCCCACCTGTACCGCAGCCTAAGTGCGTTTTAATGCCTCAATGTGCGCTCCGAAGGGGGCGTGGATTCAATTCAATCAGTTCCTGGCCACACATGGCGTATGCGTAATATTTGTTGATTTGATGAAGATTGAATTGGAACTGGAAGATTGGATCAGGGCAGAGATGTGGAAGCACAGCTAAGCTCTCAACTCGAATATGGCTAATAATAATAAGTAAAGAGTTATTCCGTTTTATATAGAGGTCCTTTTCCTCCCCCCTGCTGGTCGTCTCCTGCTGGCTTCCTTTGGCCAGTGCAGTTGGGGCTTAAATGCTCGATGTCAATTTTAAAAGCTAAACAATTTCCATCAGTGATTATTTATGTCCATTTGGCAGCGTGTGTCGTTCTCTATGCAAATGCGGCCGACAAATGCCCAACAGGCACGCCCACAACCGCAGCAGGAAAACGGATTCTATGCGCTGCCAAAAAACCGCACGCCCAAAAAAAAAGAAGTAGAAGCAGGGAAAACTACGAAAAATTTGTATGCAAATAGAGGAGAAACCCGACAGGACCCAAAAGGAGAGGGAGCAAATAACGGCACAGGCTCTGGCACTGCATTGGTATATAGCTGCAGGATACTTTTAGCCACAGACACGGACGGCCACACGAAGGTGGTGCTGGTGCTGGTGGTGGTGGTGGTGGTGCTGGCTGTGTTTGGGCGGCTCGTCGGCCGAGCTGGGCAATGAGTTTTCCAGCTGAAAGTTGAATTGTGCAACAAACGGACTAGCTTTGCCTCGCTCCCCCTCCCTCTCTCTATCTCTCTCTCTCTCTGTCACACACACACGCCTCTCTGTCTGACTGGTGCGCTGTGTGCCGCTCGTTTGCGACTGTCTGTGTGGTATGCACTTGTCTAGACGTTGGCTAGACAGTGTAAAACCAAAAAAAAAAAAACCAAATCACACACACACACACACACACCGGTACAGAACGAAATAAAGCAAAATAGCAGAACAAGAGCAATGAGAAAACGAATCGAATTGCATAGCACTTGGCGTGTATAGCGAGTGCGCACCGTACACGCACACGCTCAGCCCCCCCCTGACAATCCTCACCGTTTTCTGTTTTGGACAAAGGGAATTCTCCGTTTTATCAACAACTTCGTTAGAAAACTTAACTAGGTTCTACTGTACAGGGTACAGTGGGGCTTTGTGCTTATTAACTACTGCTTCTCGCCGTACTTCTTGCGCTGGTAGGGCGCGGGCAGCATGGCCAAATAGTTCTTCGTCTGGACGCCAACGGTGACCAGCTGCTCGTCGTCGATCCGGCAGACCTGCAACAAGTGCTGCAAGAGAAGAAAGAGTTGTTGCTGTTACTGCTGCGATCGATGAGTGAATGAGATATGCCGATACTCTACCTGTCGATTGAGTCGCATCTTTAGCTTATAGCTGCGTATTTTGTTGAATTCGAGCAATTCGTTGAATAGATTCTGCCTTTTGGCCTTCGTATGCGGCAAGAGCACCTCCTCCGGCTGCACACTCTCCAGGACATACAGATGCATCTCATCGTAGACAATCACAATGTTCGGATTCTTTGGGTCCAGGAGTAGGCCGCGCACGTAATATGTTTGCATGCTGGGCACAAATTGCTCAATGCTCTCGCAGACAAATTGACGCTCGACCAGATCATATTCCCCTAACCGGCCATCGGTATAGGCAATGACCAAACGCGGGCTATTCTCGTGCACGGCCATTGCCGTGGCTGCGGCTCTGTAGCGCGGCAGATTGAGCAGATGCTTGCACTTCTTGCCGCGCAATTTCCACACAGCTATCAGATGATCGCAGCTGGAGACGATAAGATAGGTGCCGCAAGGTGATAGCTCCATCAGATTTACGGGCGTCTTCAGTTGATCCCGCATATCGATGCTATACAGAAAATTTACCTGCTGTTCGTCCAGGCTGAAGCAGTTCAATTTCCGTTTGGTTGCGTGCAGCAGAAAGAGCAGTAGCTGCTGCTCCTTTTCTCCTTCTTCCTTGTTCTTGGAGAAAGCCATAAAGTTGGCTGGTCCCAGTTCAGGGGGCAGATCTGTTGTCACGCGCTGCACGGCGAGCGGCTCCAGCTGCAACCGATTGAGACGCAGTTCGCTGCAGGTGGAATAGCAGATCCATTTGCTGTCTGGTGAAATGGCCGCAGCCTGTATGAATTTATCAGAGCCGGCGACGATCTGCAGCAGCTTTTCGGGCGTCTGGGCCAGCTGCAACTGTTCACAACTGCCGGGGACCAATGGTTTCGTTGGCTCAAATGCGGGTCGTGGCGTGCCCAGGCGCCACAGGTGCAAACGCTGGGGATAGCGTAGAAGCAACAGATTATCGGTTGGTGATAGGCAGGCGCTTTTGCCTTGCAAATAGGGTGCATATCTGGTCACGTAGGGTCGCGTCTTGCTGCTGGACGATATGCAGAGCATGCCATCCTGGCCGCCAGACAGAATACGATCGTCGATAACGACCAACGCTTTGACATAATGGCTGTGGACATCGCGTTGCAAGAACCTGATCCAGCGCTCGTATACCGCATCTTCGCGCTTGATTCTCGTCTTACTGAGCACACGGATCAGTGGCGGTCTCATGCCGCTGCAGATCAGCCGATCCTCTTCCTCGTTGATAGCCAGTGTGAATACATTTCGGTCGAGCACCTTCGTGGACTCCACTTGCGTTCCATTGGCCGCATTCCAGACGGTCACACAACCTTCCGAATCGCCAGCAATGATTGTATCGTTGTTAAGCACTTGGACCGCGTAGACAATGACATTTTTGTTGGATAAGCTCATGGTGTGCAGGATCTGGCCATTTTCCACATTCCAAATTCGTACAGCGCCTACCGAACCGGTGACCAAACGTTTGCCCGACTTGTCGAATTTGCAGCAAAGAACACGTCCTTCTTGCTTGCGAAAGAGTCGCTTATAATTGATCTCATCGCCTTCGATGCTCATCAGATTGATGTGGCCCTCCTCGGAGCCCACAGCCAGCTCGGTTTCGGCTTTATTCACAGCCAGGCACCAGAGAGCATTGCCCGTTGGTGACTGTTGGTTGCGCGGTTTCAACTTCTTTAAATCCCATTCAATTAGTTTGCCCGTCAGGTCTACGGAGAAGAGACGTTTACTCGCCCAGGCCAAGTTCTCGACTTGTGTTTCTCGGGTTAGATGTATGACTCGGTCCACGTATGGTGCATAGTGCATATCCCACAGCTCAATGGAGCCGTCATCTCTGCAAATCAAATATATATAGTTTTCATATAGTTGATTTCATCAGGAAAACTGAATTGTGACTTACCGGCCAACTGCGAGGTATTTAAGGACATTGCTGTATGCCATGCAAACTATGGCTCGCGGCCTAATCGTATAGAAACGTACATTATGCACTTGGGCCATGCCCTCGCTTTTAGCTGGTAAATCTGTTTTCATTGTAAAACTTGATAATTTGCAGTTTTACTCGGAATAACAAATTCACACGTGCATCGAGCGCGGTAATAAGCTTGGTGCTTTCGGCGTTGCCAGACAGTTGAATTACGTAGTAAACAATGCCATTCACACTTTGCGTAGACGACAAGAATATGTATCGATGTTGAAAAAGTGTGCAGTGAATGTGAATGTGAAATTCGCAGTGAAATCGAACGATTTCACGAACTATCGATAGTGAAAAAATACAATTCACAATTGAGCCAAACAACTGAGTATGTGGGGGTTGTTTTTCCCTGTTTTTAGAAAAGTTGTCATTTGGCTAATTTAATTATATATTAATGACAGTGTGCCAAGTGTAATAAGTAAAACAAAGGAGACGTACTTAATTATGCAATAGCAGTGTCACAATATCTCAAAACAACAACACCATATTAACTGCCATCAAAATGCCGAAATCAATCTGGACTTGGAGTCTGCCTCTGTTGTTCCTGCTTATTCTCGGCACACCGGCCATATCATCACGTGTCCTGGAACTGAGCGATCGATTCATTGATGTACGCCACGAGGGTCAATGGCTGGTCATGTTCTATGCGCCTTGGTGTGGCTACTGCAAGAAAACAGAGCCTATCTTTGCTCTCGTCGCTCAGGCCCTGCATGCGACCAATGTGCGCGTGGGTCGACTGGATTGCACTAAATATCCGGCAGCGGCAAGGGAGTTCAAGGTGCGCGGTTATCCAACCATTATGTTCATCAAGGGTAACATGGAGTTCACCTACAATGGAGATCGCAGCAAGGATGAGCTTGTTGACTATGCGCTACGTATGTCCGGGCCACCCGTTCAGCTAGTGACACGCACGGACAGCGTGGACATGCTCAAGGGATCGCACACGATATTCTTTATGTTTGTCGGGCCGCAGCAGGGTGTTGTCTGGGACACATATTATGCAGCCGCCGAAGGATACCAGGAGCATGGATTCTTCTATGCGACCAGCGAAGAGATCGCAGCACAGCATTTCGATTTTGAGAAATTGCCGGCCGTGATTGTGTACAAGGAGGAACAGCATCATTTCTATCCGCACGGCCATGTCGCGCACGAAATGGAACCGAATGATGTAAATGAGACCATCTTCCAGTGGGTGAATGTTGAGCGCTTTACGCTCTTCCCGAAGGTGACACGCTTCAATATCCATCAGCTACTCAAGACCAAAAAGTTCTTGGTGCTCGCCGTGGTGCAGGAGGACAAACTGAGTCAGATAGCCACGCACGAGATGGAGTTCCGTGATATGGTTGAGGGTGTCATACGCAAGCATCGACCACGCTACCATGACAAATTCCAATTTGGCTGGGTGAGTAGAACCGAATACCAAATCGAGAATCCTGATATTTATAATCAAATTTGCATTCTTTCCACAGATTGGAGAGCCATCGATAGCACATTCCATTATCCTTGACCAATTGCCGACGCCGCATTTGATAGCGCTGAATTCGACAACGCAGCATCATTATATACCCGAGGATGATCCGCTCCAGATGACGCCGCAGGCGCTGCATCTGTTCCTCGAGTCGATCATCAATGAGAGCGCCACTGCCTATGGCGGCGACACCTACTTTGTGCGCGTCAATCGGGCGCTTTTCGAGCTGAAGCGTTCCCTGCGCGAAATGTGGCGCGGCAATCCGGTTCTGATGACCGTCATCTTTGGCCTGCCGCTGGGCTTTCTTTCGCTCATTTTGTATTCCATTTTCTGTGGTGATTGTCTGGTCACCGAGGAGGAGCAAGAGGATGATCACGAGAAGAAGGAGTAAAAGGAGCGCCGCGATAAATCTCATCTCCATTGTTAGTGCAATTTCTTACAGTTCACAATGTACTTGCATTAAGCCAAATCTAGTCTTATTTTAAACGACATAAACTACATTTTGCTTATAGAACCGGATCATATCTAATCAAATATGAGGCTAGAGCTGGGAGGGTACCCTTCTGTAGTGCCTCTCGAGTAGTCCCTCCCCGTTTGCACACTGGCCTGACTATGTTATATTCCTTGATTGATTCTTAATTCATCATATATTTCAGTTGCTTTCTTTTAATGCTCTCCATCAAAAAGACACGATTCGCCTGATCACAATCCATGACAACGACAATAGTACTCTCTCTCGCTCTCATTATCCCTCTCTCTCTCTATTTAATAAACATCGTTTGTGGTTGTGTGTGTGTGTGTGGAAGAAAAACTATAGTTAGATTGGACAATTGCTTAACTCAACTCCCGCCCATCGAAAATCAGCAACCATAGTCCTCGTCATCGTCGCTATCTATGGCCGCACGACGTCTGTCATATTTCACGGTGGGTTTCCTCTGTGGCATTTGTGCATTGATGCTCTCGAGTATGCCAACGAATTGAGCGTCGTCCAGTTTTCCGCGCAGCTGTCCCGTTTGGGCCATGCGTATGACCATGTTCTCAAACATTTCCGCCTTGTCCGGCTTGCTCACTTTAAGTGTGTTTACTATACGAATAGGGCGTGTTAGTGTGGGCGTGTCACTGTAACACTTTTATTCAATATTCACTTACGGCGTGCTCGTGCCTGTTGGTCCAGAACTTGAGAGAGGATAGAATACTTCATTTCCTCTTGAGCGCGCAATTGCTCCTGCTGGGCACGTTGTTTCTCGGCATTGGTAGCTCCGTCGGCACCCTAGAAGAGCATGGCAGGGGTATAACAGTTAGGGCATATCCTTTTTTGCACAGGTGCGCCGCCGCCATTGGGCAAGAGTCGGCGCGATAGAATTCACAATAGGAGCAATGCGTCATGCATTGCCAGTCATCACTTGCAAAATCAATTTGGTTTTGTGTATTTGATTCGCTAAGCAGCAACAAGGGATTGCTAATTTTATATTACCAAATACATTTTACATA
The DNA here is from genome assembly GCA_020883555.1 of Drosophila nannoptera. Taxonomy (NCBI): domain Eukaryota; kingdom Metazoa; phylum Arthropoda; class Insecta; order Diptera; family Drosophilidae; genus Drosophila; species Drosophila nannoptera. The sequence continues at coordinate 640,600 of JABVZY010000001.1, read as the reverse complement.
TTTAATTTTTTTGTGGCTATTTTTGGAATTTTGCAAGTCGACAATTGTTGCATTGGCTGAGCACATGGTATTACGACAACTTACAAACTGGCCCATTTGCTGTGCGCGAAATGCATCTAATTCTCCTTCCGACATCGTTTTCAGATTAATTCCTTAAAAACTGTTTAGTATAAAGTTATCAAGTTTAGGGTACTCCGGTAGGAATTATATATCGATATAGTATCGTACACAATCAACGTGGATGTTAAGCATCGGGTACATATCGATAAATTGTAATTTAAGGCGAATGGCTCTTCGAGGAGAAGAAGAAGTGCACAGAGATATAAACAAACAGCTGTTGGAAAGAGTGTATAAACGATTGCAAATTGTAAAAAGAATAAAATTGCTTAAAATATGACTTCGCCGCTGGAAAATTTGGAGACACAACTGGAAATGTTTATCGAGAATGTACGGCAGATTCGCATTATTGTGAGCGATTTCCAGCCGCAAGGCCAGAATGTACTGAATCAGAAAATGTAAGCAATTACTTTGATCCTCCCCTAGAGATCTGCCTAAATTGATCTATTTGTAATTGAAGAAATAGTTTGGTGACCGGACTGCAGGAAATCGACAAGTTGCGGCCACAAGTGCAGGATGTTTATGTGCCCTTCGAAGTATTCTTCGATTACATTGATCAGGACAAAAATCCGCAACTGTATACAAAGGACTGTGTAGAAAAGGCGCTGGCAAAGAATGAAGAAGTGAAGGGAAAGATCGAGAGCTTAAAAAAGTTTAAGGCCAATCTACTGGTGGAATTGTTCAAAACTTTTCCCACCGAAATGAACAACTACAGAGCGTACAGAAAAGACTCGATTTAGGAAGAAGCGCACACAAAATTTTAGTTTTGTAAGCCTCATGGCAATATATATATATATATACAAAATAAATATACTTATTACATAAAATATGTACTTATATAAGATGAAGAATGGAGTTTAATTTATCAGCATAGCAAAAATTTGCTAGCTTATATTCATATATTTTAATCAACTAACTTGCGTACCCACTGTAGCACAGGGTGAAGATATACAATGAAATTAAAGTAAGGGGTTGCGGGAAAGCCAGGAATCGTAAAGTAGTGATTTCAAAACACGCATTTGGCGAACAGATTCCCGAAGGCTCCAGTGGCGCAATTGGTTAGCGCACGGTACTTATAATCAGTACACTGTGTATGAGCAATGCCGGGGTTGTGAGTTCGAGCCTCACCTGGAGCAACCAGCACTGATTGAGTTGCTGTCTACTTTTTTGTTTTATTTTTATTTAAATTTTTTTTTTTTCATGCGTGATACAAATTTATAAATGTATGTGTACTTTTTATGCAATTTATGCAAATAATATGTGTTGAAATTGGTGCATGAAAAAGCGACGTATAAAAAACAGCTGGCATTTAACTGTATTTTAGCGCTGCCAGACTGTCGCATGAAGCAGTCCAGCTGTTTTTTGTTTTCGTGGGCTTGTGTAACATATATGTGATTTTCATTTTAAGCATTAGTGCAAAATGCGGAAAACATTTGGTGTTTTAAGAATTGGCTTCAGTGGTGTGAGCCATACTTTATCGGAAACAAATAATGTTGGAATTAATGGTCTACCACCTGTACGTTATGCGTCATCGGGCTGCTGGAACTGCCAGAAACCGGGCAAAACAATAATATGCGACGACTGTGGATGTTTGCAGGACGTGGATAATAACACGGCAAGTCGTTGAGTAACTGACATTTTTGATTGGATAATAAATTAATCGCACCTCCGTCCGGGTACCTGCCCCACACAGAATTACTTTGAGCTGCTTAGCTTTCCCACCAAGTTTTCACTGCAAGCGCCAGAGCTGACGCAACGATTCCGGCAGCTACAGGCCCGCGTGCATCCCGATAAATACAGCAATAAGTGAGTTGAAGGTTAAATAAAAAGTGACGCCCAACTCTCTAATGGCAGCCATCTGCAGGAGTGCTCGTGAGCAAACGAATTCTGCAGACTGGAGTTCTCTGATCAACAAGGCATACAAAACGCTGGCAGCGCCTGTAGAGCGTGGACAGTATATGCTGCAGCTGGAAGGGGAACAAATGCCGCAAGATAATAGCGCCCTGAATAAGGCGTTTCTGATGGACATGATGGAACGCAACGAGGAAGTGGAAGATGCTGCAGATAGCGAAGCGCTGGAACAATTGTATACACAAATACTCAAAGAGCTGGATGAGAAGGCCCGTCAGCTGGATGCACAATTCGAGGCAAATGATTTGGCTGAGATTAAGCAAACGCTTGTGGAGATGAAATATCTGCAGAGCATACAAAACAGCATTAAAAAAAAACAACAACAGTTAATGAACAGCTGAGCAATAACGATAGAACAGTCATCGGGATCGGTAATTCTTAATGCCGTCAAAAACTGATAACGCCGCAGCATTCACATTCTTCTTCTTCTCGTCTTCTACTTTTTTTTTTTTTTGTGTTTTGGACAATTAAAGTTGTACGCCAATAATGTGAATTTTCAAGCTACGTCATGCTGCATAGGGTTGTAGTGTGGGTGGGTTATCTGTTGCTCATCTTGGCTTAATATATAACACGTGACAATTTATGGCCGGTTGCATTTTTTACAATAAGTTACTGCAAGCTCACACCGACGCACTGTTCCACGCACACAGCCACACACACACACACATACACATGCGAGCTGGTATCACAAATAAACACAAATATTTGAAGTAGGAAATTCACTTAAGTTGGAAATGGTTCTTATCGAGCGGTTCCAGTGCTGTTTGGTTCATCGACTGAGCTGCTTGTCTAATAGCGATTTCACTTCAATCACATTAGCATCGAGTAGTTAACGCAAAGGGTAAAGAAGATGTTGCTCAATATAGCTGGATTCTGTATATGCATGCTGCTCTATTTCGTGCCGGGCACTGAGGCCGGCATTAATGCTGGTGTCAAGGGCACCGTAGCACCTTTGATCGGTGTGCTGGCCCAGGAAGTCTATCGGGATAGTTTGATCGGCCGGCATTATAATGCGACCAGCTATATAGCCGCATCGTATGTGAAATTCGTGGAGGGCGCCGGAGGTCGGGTGGTGCCCATCAGGTACGTGCTGGAGATGAAGGAAAAGATACGGCCATGGCACATCTTATCGTCGGGGGCAAAAAATTTCAGATAAGATGTGATCGAGAGATTATGTCTGCGGCTCATGACAGGCAAATTTTTTAATTAATTTACGCTGTGGCTTCATCATAATATATGTGGCATATTTTCAATTTTTCAAGAATCGGCCAGAATCGTAGCTACTACGAAGATGTGCTACGCAAGGTGAACGGGTGAGTAGAAGTCGAAAGAAATGTATATAATATCTAACTTCTAACTCTCTTCAATTTATACCGTAGACTGCTCCTGCCAGGCGGCGCAACCTACTTCAATGAGACCAACGGCTACGGAGATGCGGGCGAGCACTTGATAGCGATTGCTAAGGAGCTAAACGATAATGGCATCTACTTTCCCGTTTGGGGCACATGCCTTGGCATGGAACTGCTCGTGCTCAAAGCGTCCAACAATACGGAAACGCGCAGCAACTGTCAGTCTACGAATCAATCGCTTCCGCTGGAGCTGATCCCGGGTAAACAGATGCGAATGTATGGATTCATCGGAATTCAATCTATTCATATATCAATGCTTCTGTCCGTATAGGGTACAGGGCAAGTCGCATGTTTGCGACGGCCAGCGAAGAGTTGATCCAGAAGCTGAGAACCGAGAATGTTACGTATAATTATCATCGGTATTGCTACACGGTGCAGAGCTTTGAGACACCTGGCCTGAACAACTCGTGGCGTATTATGTCGGTCAATCGTGATCTGAATGGCTATGAGTTTGTCTCCACGGTTGAGCATTTGAAATATCCCTTCTATGGCGTACAATTTCATCCGGAGAAGCCGCTTTATGAGTTCGTTAACAAAGAAGTCCCCCATACCGCATCAGCTGTACAATGCTCCCAATATTTTGCCGACTTTCTGCTGAGCGAGGCGCATCGCAATAACAACACCTTCGCCAATGCCACCGAGCAGGCATTCTCATTGATCTATAACTATAAACCGGAATACACGGCAATCATAGGCTCCGGCTATATGCAGCTCTATCTGTTCGATGATCTCCAGGCCGGCAATAATACTGGCCGCAACGATGCTGCCACCCATTTAGCCCTCGGCCTGGCCCCAGTGCTGCTTATGAGTCTGACGCTCCGATAAGGGTATAGCGGGATGCACTAGCAGCCGCAAATGCAGTTATAATTGAATTTTTTTCATATTATTGTATTTCTATATATACTATACATGCAATTACTTAACAGCAGTCTGAAGCTTGTTTGTTGTTGCGTGACCTATGACTCCTGGGTGGTTCTTCTTCTTCTTCTTCTAATTGAGGCTGTGAAGGCACGGCTGCAAATTGTGTCGCCCCCCCCCCCGAAAGTAGGCAATCTTTTCTGCGTAATTTGAGTGTGTTGCATGCATTGACGCGACTTGGCATGGTCTCTATTTGTGTCGGCTCTCCGAGGTTTCTCTTTGCATTGTGTGTTGTTCGGTGTGTGTGTGCGCTTCGTGCCCGACGAATGAGTTTACAATTGACATGGCATTTAGAATCGACATGGCGTGCGGTCCGGATGGCTTGCTGGCCCCTTGTGTGGGTGTACTCTGCACAGACATTGCCCGAAAGTTGAGTGTACACTATAAGAACACCTCGGCCTATATAGCAGCATCGTATGTCAAGTGGCTGGAGTCGGACGGTGCACGAGCCGTACCTATTTGGTGAGCCGACGCGCGGAAAAATCAATTCGAAATTCAATTCAAAAAAAAAAAACCAACAAATACAAATTATATATAGATGAGCGTGGGAGGTGAGCACAGAGAAAAACAAGCAAAACTTCAACCCAACATCATTATGATCAGCTCGATGGGCTGGGTCATGGGAGGTAAATTATTTTTCGTTTATACCGGTATCTCATCCC
>JABVZY010000001.1:280758-305678 GCA_020883555.1 Drosophila nannoptera | reverse complement strand
GCCAGATATCTTATCATGTCAATCGCTTACGCGTGCCTAAGTACTTCCAAAGCATTTATATCATCCTCAGGAGCCTAGAAAATTCCGGCATAGCACCTGAGCTGCAAGTACTGCAGCCCGAGAATTTCGACAGGTGGGTGCTACATATCCATATATATATAGAGAGAGATATAAGGCCAGGTAAGGCCGGAGATCTTGGCCCTTTACAGGGTTATTGGCTAGTCCATCAGCCCTGGATCTTGTCGAATATTTGTCTTCGGCTTTGCTAGTCTAATGAAAAGACAAGATATACACACTTTCCTCTCCCCCCTCCCTCCCCCACGCACCACCCCTCAAAATAAGAAAGAACGGAGCGTGTTTAATTAGCCTCAGGCATTGCCATATCTGGATCTTGGCGAGTCGCGTGCTGCATGTGCCGCGTGGCAAGTCATAAATTTCTGTATGTGGGCGTGGCCCGGTGTCCACTGTTTGTCCTAGGGCATGGGCCTAGGCCAGGGTCAATAGGGGCTTGTTAACGCGATTTGTTTAATGTGCGCTTAGCTTATCTAAGTTCATGTACAGCCAAATGGAGCAGCGAAAGCCTTTTAATTGCTCTGCATTATATTACATTTCTGCTTCTTCTTCTTACTCTTCTGCCTCTTCATTGGCTTGCCGCTGCTGTCATAGATTTGTTGTTGGCCTGCCTGCGCGAATTTGTTAATTCATTTGAGTGGCCGAGTAATTATTTTGATTGCGCGCGTTTTAGGACGCGTGCAAAACGCGTTAGCGTTTATTTTGCATAGCGATTACTCAGCTCACCAGCCTCACCAGGGGGGTGTTCAGAAGGAAGGGGCGAGACAACCGCCAACGGCCAAATTGCCAGCTGCCAGCCGCTTTCGGCCCATTGTCTAACCCAGGCCGAGCACAATCTTCGGGCACATTCGAACAAAAGTTCAGTAAACCCAGAAAAGGCCAGGTCGAAACGAGAGAAAAATGTTCCCAGAGGAAATCGCTTAACAAGAGATTAAAGACAGCGATAGAACGAGACGAAGCTTAGATACCCTACTAGGCATGTGAGGCACAGGTAGTGCCAGAAGTCGGCTTAATGGCCTGGACATGAGCCCCAAATATATGTTAATTTAAATTTGAAGCCAAGGCTCAGTTTGTGGCTGAAATTATATACTATGCAGAGGGTAAAATTAGATTTTTTTTATTTTTTTTTTTATCTGTCTGTCCACAACAAAATTTTCCTTCAACCCTATCGCATTTCGGCGCAGATCAGCTCTATTTGAGCCATCCAACTGCATCCAAGCCAGAGACCAGAAGAAGAAGAAAAAGTAGCCGCAGAGGAAAATGAAAAAGAACAGACAAAAATAAAAATGTTCCCAACTGATTTATGTGGCCCCCATCAAATTTCAGCGATTTTCATTCATATGCAAAGAGGTGGCTCACAAGAAAATTAGCCGGGAATTCGTATTTTAGCATTTCGTTGAGCTCATCAAAAAAAGAAGAAGAGGAGACAGAGGCTGCTGTTGTTGTTATTGTTGTCGCTTGTCAAATCAAATGTCGTGTCTAAGGCGTATGGAGTTGATTAAATAACTGCCAATAGACGATTATTAATGTATGATAAACAGGTTTTCTCACAGTATTATTTGTTTAATAATAATCGAGCATTTTATTTTCTTCATTTTTTTTGGTTTGATTTTGCATTGTTTAATTACAGCGAGTCAGTGAAACATTTGTGCGCTTTGCAATTATATCTTGACATCTAAATAAGTTGTGACTCTGCTTTATTAATGCATCAGTATAAATGTAGGAAGGGAGACAGGGGGATTGTTCAGCTTTTAAATGCGACTTAAATACGTAGCTCAAAAAAATATTAAAAAAAAAAAAAACGAAATGCGCAAAACGCTCGTACACACACACCTAGTTTGAAATATTTGAAATGCACTTGGAGAGCAGCGAATTGTTTAACCGTTTCGCACAAAACGGTAAAACGAGAAACGGTAAACGGGCAACGAGACGACACAAACCGACTGAACGAACCGCACGCGAACGCGTCTCAAGCGTAACTGAGGCGAAAGAGAGCAGCGCACTAGAGTTTATAGTGCTCGCACGACGCGAGAGTGAGCAGCGCAGCAGCAGCAACAAGAGAGCATCCGCAGCAGGTAGGGCGATAAGCGGCGCTGACACAAACATGTCACGACTTGTCTAGATCCTAGCGAGCCGCCGCCTGCCGAATGCACTATTGAGAATTTTTTTTTTGTTTGAACGCACAAATGCATTTATTTATTTCGTAAATGACAATGACATTATGTTAGATATTCGAAAACCTGCAGAACAGTTACAATCAACAGGGAGTTAAGAATTAGAGCCTCATATTTCATTACGGAGATAAACTTTCGAAATTAAGAAAATAGTTATTTGCCAAATCCGACAGAAAAAAATCACAGTTTGTGATACAACTACGTTTACGGGTAAATTGTCGATGAAGTTTATTAGCTTTTTGACACACTCGAGATGTTAATCATATTTATATAGGCACTTCAGCTGCACTCACGTCACGCCTGTTGATAAGGAAATTCCTAGGACGGACGTTCTACAGAAACGCATCGTTGGGCAGTTCTTTTGTTGAGTTCATGTGCACGAATTTCTCTAACGCAAGCTGGAAGTTCCAATTAGCCTCTTCCTCGACAATGCGAGTGCACCACTTCGGACGCAGTCCGGTTATCTCTTGGAAAATCAACAGCTTATGCTCCTTGACCTCCACAGTGTCTTCTGTCTGCAGCATGTCGTCCGGTTCCAAAATGGGTAGCTCCAGAAACTTGAAGGCATCGTTCAGCTGCTTCCGCGAAGGATTCAAAATGTTGAAACTTTCATTAATGATCTTCATGCGTCGCGCGGCCTTGCCAACACCCTGAAGGAGATTCATATTCAGCATGAGGGAATGCTGAGAGGTAGCAGCTTAACTCATTCACTCACCAGGCCAACTGCGTCCACTTTGAGCAAGAATTGCCTGCTAAAGGCTAGTATTAGATCCGGCTCATCACGCAGCACTCCATTCACAGAGATGAAAGCCATCTGATTATCGTAGAGCATTACATCCGTCTGTAGTGAGATGAAATCATGGCGAACCTCTGGCAACTACATGACATCCTGCATTATATCATGTTCGCCCACATTAATGCGACAGATGTCTCTGGAATTCTTTAGGAGATTCCTGCTGAAATAGTTTTACTTATTGATACGCTTCCAAAGATCCTTCATCGGCTGCGCACGTCGTATATCGTAGCTGCAGGTCAGTGTGAATACGGAATTATCTGTGTAGAAGCGGCCCAGATTGATGCGCTGATCGGGGTTTTCGAATTCACGCAAGAACGGGCAAAGGAATTGTTCGCTGACCAGCTCATAGGCAGCCGTATCACAGAGATAATTTTTTTTTGTCGAAAAGCCTGGTTTTGTGCTCAGGTCGACATCGTCAAGGTGCAACAAACCAGGACATATTTTCGTAACAGCCTGAATATAATCGCTTGGCAAGGCGTACTTGCTGCAGACAGGATTCCCGTGAAGTCGCAGGGATTTGAGGGACAACTCTACCAGAAATGCATGCCAATCCAAGCTATCCTTGAACTGCGCCAGCTTTGACTGATTGGTCAAATTAATGAGGACTCCATCGCAATCCATATCGATCTCATAGTTCTGTGGTGTGTACAGCTTGTACAGTTTGTCAAAGGGCACTCCATTCTGGGTGACCGAAAATAAATCGTTAATAATTGTACAATCATTCAATCATCTCATTTCTTACCACCATCTGGAAGTTGTCAGACAAAGGCTTCAGACAATCGGGATAATTGGGGGAGTTTGTGATGGGATTGTTGGCCAAATACAACTGCTTGGCGCGTATGCGCTGCAAATCGGTACACAGCCGCTTAATGGAGCTTAACTGCAATTGATAGGATTATTTAAGATCAGGCATCTCCTGCGTTAACCATAAGGTAATAACCTTATTATTCGACAAATCCAAGAGTGCGTGTTCACAATCGCCGAAAATTCTGAGTGGGCCCAGATCGCTGATCTGATTGTGGGACAGATTAAAGCCTTTGACGACGGTCATCGTTGTTGTGGATGGTGGTGCAGGCCAGCTGAAGAGTAGCCTTATTTGATAGCCTAACCTCAAAATGTTTGAATGAAGGATGCTCGCCGAACTTGCTCAGATTCATTACGCCCGACACGCCATTAACAGTCTCCAGTTGACCCATCAGACGATCGATTACCTTCATATGGATCTAATATTTATCTACTCTTAAGTAAAAGTCAAACTACTTTACCTGCGATACAATAATAACAGGTGATATCTGATTCACATTGTATTCAGCCACATTGAACCACACGGTCAAGGGAACCTCGGTGCCTGTGACAACACGTAAGGATAGACCACGCTTGAAAAACTTGCTTACTGCTAATGTGCAGGTGCGAGCCAAAAATCTGTCAAAAAGTCTACCGGTCTGCAAGGTCAGCGATATAATGTGAGGATGTACGAGAACAACTTGAAAGCTTAGAATACCTGATAATTGACTGGATAGAATTGTTCGCCCTCCACCGCATCGAAGAGAGCGTCCAACAACACCTGCTTGCGGCTTGCGAGATAATTGAGCACCCCCCCGTGGTGTACGCAGAACTCGATCCAATTGATGCCGGGGCTGTTCTTAAAATTTGTACATTTGTAATATTTTGTTGCAATATTATACTGCACCACAATCGGCTCATAGCCATCACCAAAGTCTATGTTACGATCCTTCGCTGTAATATGTAATTGTTAATTTATGTTTACTTCGCAGATTTTTTCTAAATCTTACGTTCACTGCGATTGGCCTGCATTTTCCCTAAACAAGCGTCAGTTGCAAACGGCTGTAACGAGCGATATCCGCAATTATCGACTAGTGAAACTTATCGAAAAATTCAAGCTCAAAATTGAAACTACATAAGAAAAAAAAAATGTGCACGAAAACATTTTTGTGAAATTATTTAATGCAATTATTTATTTTTCTTAATGCCTACAACATAGTTTTTAAGTTTACAGCTGAAATTACTTCTTTGAAGAGTTGTTTTTGGCGATTGCTGCCATCTTGCCCTGATAGAATTCAGTGTAGTAGCCGGACATATTCCAGGCCGCAAGCTTGGCCAGAAAATCCTGTTCTAGCTCACTCATTGGAGGCACTAGGGGCATGGGTGGCATAACCAAGCCAGGCGACGGACAAGAGTGACGAGCGCTAGTTGAGGTCTTCTTTTTAGATCCAGACTTCTTGGTAGCTTTTGCGTACTGTTGCTGCTGTGCCTCTTCGGCCTCTTCACGCTTGGCATACATGATTTGCTCGCGACGTGCCTTTTTGCCCCAGCTGGGCATAAGATCGGCCAGAAGCACCTCCTGATCGGTTTCATAGCCCACATAGCGAAACACCCCTGTGCCAGCTTTTTCATTTATGAAGACGAGTAGGCCCTCATAGTCCAGGCCATCAGTGTATGTAGCACGTGCATAGTCTCCCACTTTGAAGACATGTTCCTGTTCGCCATCGTCATCGTTCTCCAAATCAAGCTCGGATGTTGAGGCTGCATCATTTTTATTGTTGTTTGCTTCCTTCTTGGCCTGATAGAAACCAGTGTAGAAGCCGGACATATACCAGGCCGTAATCATGGCCACAAAATCCTGTTCTGGCTCACCATTCGCGGCACCGCCTGCCATAATCAATGGAGGCACTAGGGGCATGGGTGGCATAACCAAGCCAGGCGACGGACAAGAGTGACGAGCGCTAGTTGAGGTCTTCTTTTTAGATCCAGACTTCTTGGTAGCTTTTGCGTACTGTTGCTGCTGTGCCTCTTCGGCCTCTTCACGCTTGGCATACATGATTTGCTCGCGACGTGCCTTTTTGCCCCAGCTGGGCATAAGATCGGCCAGAAGCACCTCCTGATCGGTTTTATAGCCCACATAGCGAAGCACGCCTGTGCCAGCTTTTTCATTTATAAAGACGAGCAGGCCCTCATAGTCCAGGCCATCAGTGTATGTAGCACGTGCATAGTCTCCCACTTTGTAGACATGTTCCTGTTCGCCATCGTCATCGTTCTCCAAATCAAACTCGGATGTTGAGACTGCATCATTTTTATTGTCATTCTTGGCATCCTTTCCCTCACGTGCATTGGTTGAATCGGCAATGCGGCGCGCCAGAGTCTCAGGTGCCAAATTGACGGAATCGTCGTATGCCTTGACCAATAGGTCATCCTCCCAAATAACTTTATTCTCTGCCATACTTAACAATGTTTCAACGTTGAGCTCTCCAACAATTGTGAAATTTCGAAATGCAAGTAGCAGAAGGAATGCAATTTTTTTTTATCGATACCAAAGTTCTGAATATCGATGTAAGCCGAGCATCGTTACAATCGAGTTAAGTTTGCAGTGCTTATATATGTTAATGTACAGCCAAATGGAGCAGCGAAAGCCTCTCAATTGCTCGGCATTATATTACATTTCTGCTTCTTCTTCTTACTCTTCTGCCTCTTCATTTGCTTGCCGCTGCTGTCATAGATTTGTTGTTGTCCTGCCTGCGCGAATTTGTTAATTCATTTGAGTGGCCGAGTAATTATTTTGATTGCGCGCGTTTTAGGACGCGTGCAAAACGCGTTAGCGTTTATTTTGCATAGCGATTACTCAGCTCACCAGCCTCACCAGGGGGGTGTTCAGAAGGAAGGGGCGAGACAACCGCCAACGGCCAAATTGCCAGCTGCCAACCGCTTTCGGCCCATTGTCTAACCCAGGCCGAGCACAATCTTCGGGCACATTCGAACATTTGAAGCCAAGGTTCAGTTTGTGGCTGAAATTATATACTATGCAGAGGGTAAAATTAGATTTTGTTTATTTTTTTTATCTGTCTGTCCACAACAAAGTTTTCCTTCAGCCCTATCGCATTTCGGCGCAGATCAGCTCTATTTGAGCAAAGGCTTCAGACAATCGGGATAATTGGGGGAGTTTGTGATGGGATTGTTGGCCAAATACAACTGCTTGGCGCGTATGCGCTGCAAATCGGTACACAGCCGCTTAATGGAGCTTAACTGCAATTGATAGGATTATTTAAGATCAGGCATCTCCTGCGTTAACCATAAGGTAATAACCTTATTATTCGACAAATCCAAGAGTGCGTGTTCACAATCGCCGAAAATTCTGAGTGGGCCCAGATCGCTGATCTGATTGTGGGACAGATTAAAGCCTTTGACGACGGTCATCGTTGTTGTGGATGGTGGTGCAGGCCAGCTGAAGAGTAGCCTTATTTGATAGCCTAACCTCAAAATGTTTGAATGAAGGATGCTCGCCGAACTTGCTCAGATTCATTACGCCCGACACGCCATTAACAGTCTCCAGTTGACCCATCAGACGATCGATTCCTTCATATGGATCTAATATTTATCTACTCTTAAGTAAAAGTCAAACTACTTTACCTGCGATACAATAATAACAGGTGATATCTGATTCACATTGTATTCAGCCACATTGAACCACACGGTCAAGGGAACCTCGGTGCCTGTGACAACACGTAAGGATAGACCACGCTTGAAAAACTTGCTTACTGCTAATGTGCAGGTGCGAGCCAAAAATCTGTCAAAAAGTCTACCGGTCTGCAAGGTCAGCGATATAATGTGAGGATGTACGAGAACAACTTGAAAGCTTAGAATACCTGATAATTGACTGGATAGAATTGTTCGCCCTCCACCGCATCGAAGAGAGCGTCCAACAACACCTGTCTATGTTACGATCCTTCGCTGTAATATGTAATTGTTAATTTATGTTTACTTCGCAGATTTTTTCTAAATCTTACGTTCACTGCGATTGGCCTGCATTTTCCCTAAACAAGCGTCAGTTGCAAACGGCTGTAACGAGCGATATCCGCAATTATCGACTAGTGAAACTTATCGAAAAATTCAAGCTCAAAATTGAAACTACATAAGAAAAAAAAAATGTGCACGAAAATATTTTTGTGAAATTATTTAATGCAATTATTTATTTTTCTTAATGCCTACAACATAGTTTTTAAGTTTACAGCTGAAATTACTTCTTTGAAGAGTTGTTTTTGGCGATTGCTGCCATCTTGCCCTGAAAGAATTCAGTGTAGTAGCGGGACATATTCCAGGCCGTAAGCTTGGCCAGAAAATCCTGTTCTAGCTCACTCAATGGAGGCACTAGGGGCATGGGTGGCATAACCAAGCCAGGCGACGGATAAGAGTGACGAGCGCTAGTTGAGGTCTTCTTTTTAGATCCAGACTTCTTGGTAGCTTTTGCGTACTGTTGCTGCTGTGGCTCTTCGGCCTCTTCACGCTTGGCATACATGATTTGCTCGCGACGTGCCTTTTTGCCCCAGCTGGGCATAAGATCGGCCAGAAGCACCTCCTGATCGGTTTCATAGCCCACATAGCGAAACACCCCTGTGCCAGCTTTTTCATTTATGAAGACGAGTAGGCCCTCATAGTCCAGGCCATCAGTGTATGTAGCACGTGCATAGTCTCCCACTTTGAAGACATGTTCCTGTTCGCCATCGTCATCGTTCTCCAAATCAAGCTCGGATGTTGAGGCTGCATCATTTTTATTGTTGTTTGCTTCCTTCTTGGCCTGATAGAAACCAGTGTAGAAGCCGGACATATACCAGGCCGTAATCATGGCCACAAAATCCTGTTCTGGCTCACCATTCGCGGCACCGCCTGCCATAATCAATGGAGGCACTAGGGGCATGGGTGGCATAACCAAGCCAGGCGACGGACAAGAGTGACGAGCGCTAGTTGAGGTCTTCTTTTTAGATCCAGACTTCTTGGTAGCTTTTGCGTACTGTTGCTGCTGTGCCTCTTCGGCCTCTTCACGCTTGGCATACATGATTTGCTCGCGACGTGCCTTTTTGCCCCAGCTGGGCATAAGATCGGCCAGAAGCACCTCCTGATCGGTTTTATAGCCCACATAGCGAAGCACGCCTGTGCCAGCTTTTTCATTTATAAAGACGAGCAGGCCCTCATAGTCCAGGCCATCAGTGTATGTAGCACGTGCATAGTCTCCCACTTTGTAGACATGTTCCTGTTCGCCATCGTCATCGTTCTCCAAATCAAACTCGGATGTTGAGACTGCATCATTTTTATTGTCATTCTTGGCATCCTTTCCCTCACGTGCATTGGTTGAATCGGCAATGCGGCGCGCCAGAGTCTCAGGTGCCAAATTGACGGAATCGTCGTATGCCTTGACCAATAGGTCATCCTCCCAAATAACTTTATTCTCTGCCATACTTAACAATGTTTCAACGTTGAGCTCTCCAACAATTGTGAAATTTCGAAATGCAAGTAGCAGAAGGAATGCAATTTTTTTTTATCGATACCAAAGTTCTGAATATCGATGTAAGCCGAGCATCGTTACAATCGAGTTAAGTTTGCAGTGCTTATATATGTTAATGTACAGCCAAATGGAGCAGCGAAAGCCTCTCAATTGCTCGGCATTATATTACATTTCTGCTTCTTCTTCTTACTCTTCTGCCTCTTCATTTGCTTGCCGCTGCTGTCATAGATTTGTTGTTGTCCTGCCTGCGCGAATTTGTTAATTCATTTGAGTGGCCGAGTAATTATTTTGATTGCGCGCGTTTTAGGACGCGTGCAAAACGCGTTAGCGTTTATTTTGCATAGCGATTACTCAGCTCACCAGCCTCACCAGGGGGGTGTTCAGAAGGAAGGGGCGAGACAACCGCCAACGGCCAAATTGCCAGCTGCCAACCGCTTTCGGCCCATTGTCTAACCCAGGCCGAGCACAATCTTCGGGCACAATCTTCGGGCACATTCGAACAAAAGTTCAGTAAACCCAGAAAAGGCCAGGTCGAAACGAGAGAAAAAAGGTTCCCAGAGGAAATCGCTTCACAGGAGATTAAAGACAAGCGATAGAACGGGGCGAAGCTTAGATACCCTACTAGGCATGTGAGGCACAGGTAGTGCCAGAAGTCGGCTTAATGGCCTGGACATGAGCCCCAAATATATGTTAATTTAAATTTGAAGCCAAGGCTCAGTTTGTGGCTGAAATTATATACTATGCAGAGGGTAAAATTAGATTTTTTTATTTTTTTTTATCTGTCTGTCCACAACAAAATTTTCCTTCAGCCCTATCGCATTTCGGCGCAGATCAGCTCTATTTGAGCCATCCAACTGCATCCAAGCCAGAGACCAGAAGAAGAAGAAAAAGTAGCCGCAGAGGAAAATGAAAAAGAACAGACAAAAATAAAAATGTTCCCAACTGATTTATGTGGCCCCCATCAAATTTCAGCGATTTTCATTCATATGAAAAGAGGTGGCTCACAAGAAAATTAGCCGGGAATTCGTATTTTAGCATTTCGTTGAGCTCATCAAAAAAAGAAGAAGAGGAGACAGAGGCTGCTGTTGTTGTTATTGTTGTCGCTTGTCAAATCAAATGTCGTGTCTAAGGCGTATCGAGTTGATTATATAACTGCCAATAGACGATTATGAAATTAAATTAAATTATTATTTGAAATGCATTAGGAGAGCAGCGAATTGTTTAACCGTTTCGCACAAAACGGTAAAACGAAAAACGGACAACAAGACAACACAAGCCGACTTAAAGAACCGCACGCGAACGCGTCTCAAGCGTAACTGAGGTGAAAGAGAGCAGCGCACTAGAGTTTATAGTGCTCGCACGACGCGAGAGTGAGAAGCGCAGCAGCAGCAAGAAGAGAGCATCCGCAGCAGGTAAGGCAATAAGCGGCTCTGATACAAACATGTCACGACTTGTCTAGATCCTAGCGAGCCGCCGCCTGCCGAATGCACTATTGAGAATTTTTTTTTTTTTGTTTGAACGCACAAATGCATTTATTTATTTCGTAAATAACAATGATATTATGTTAGATATTCGAAAACCTGCAGAACAGTTACAATCAACAGGGAGTTAAGAATTAGAGCCTCACATTTCATTATGGAGATAAACTTACGAAATTAAAAAAATAGTTATTTGCCAAATCCGACAGCAAAAAATCACAGTGTGTGATACAACTACGTTTACGGGTGAATTGTCGATGAAGTTCTTTAGCTTTTTGACACACTCGAGATGTTAATCATATTTATATAGGCACTTCAGCTGCACTCACGTCACGCCTGTTGATAAGGAAATTCCTAGGACGGACGTTCTACAGAAACGCATCGTTGGGCAGTTCTTTTGTTGAGTTCATGTGCACGAATTTCTCTAACGCAAGCTGGAAGTTCCAATTAGCCTCTTCCTCGACAATGCGAGTGCACCACTTCGGACGCAGTCCGGTTATCTCTTGGAAAATCAACAGCTTATGCTCCTTGACCTCCACAGTGTCTTCTGTCTGCAGCATGTCGTCCGGTTCCAAAATGGGTAGCTCCAGAAACTTGAAGGCATCGTTCAGCTGCTTCCGCGAAGGATTCAAAATGTTGAAACTTTCATTAATGATCTTCATGCGTCGCGCGGCCTTGCCAACACCCTGAAGGAGATTCATATTCAGCATGAGGGAATGCTGAGAGGTAGCAGCTTAACTCATTCACTCACCAGGCCAACTGCGTCCACTTTGAGCAAGAATTGCCTGCTAAAGGCTAGTATTAGATCCGGCTCATCACGCAGCACTCCATTCACAGAGATGAAAGCCATCTGATTATCGTAGAGCATTACATCCGTCTGTAGTGAGATGAAATCATGGCGAACCTCTGGCAACTGCATGACCACCTGCATTATATCATGTTCGCCCACATTAATGCGACAGATGTCTCTGGAATTCTTTAGGAGATTCCTGCTGAAATAGTTGTACTTATTGATACGCTTGGAAAGATCCTTCATCGGCTGCGCACGTCGTATATCGTAGCTGCAGGTCAGTGTGAATACGGAATTATCTGTGTAGAAGCGGCCCAGATTGATGCGCTGATCGGGGTTTTCGAATTCACGCAAGAACGGGCAAAGGAATTGTTCGCTGACCAGCTCATAGGCAGCCGTATCACAGAGATAATTTTTTTTTGTCGAAAAGCCTGGTTTTGTGCTCAGGTCGACATCGTCAAGGTGCAACAAACCAGGACATATTTTTTTAACAGCCTGAATATAATCGCTTGGCAAGGCGTACTTGCTGCAGACAGGATTCCCGTGAAGCCGCAGGGATTTGAGGGACAACTCGGTCAATGCGCTCAACTCTGACAGATCGTATATCCAGTTCTGACCCAAGTCCAAGGCTTGCAGGCCATTCAGCAAGGATAATGGGCGTATATTGCCGAGACTCACAATCTTATTGTGGCCCAGACGCAATTCGATGCAATTGCCCACAAATTTACGCGAGGCCATACGCAAAATGCTGCTAAGGATATTTGTACAGCTCAGGCAAACAATTACATTGTCCAAGCTCTCACAGCTTTGGAACTGCTCCAAGTTCAGCACGCGATTGATGGCATTAAAGCGTTTCTGCAATGCCTGCTCGATGCATTGCTTGGGTTCCAGATGTCCCCCCTTCATGGTGCTTACATTCATGCGTAGATAGTAGGGCACCGTGCGCTGGCAGCTAAATTCCTGAACATCCGCATTAGCTCTCGAATTCACCAGCTGCGGTATCTTTATCTCCAGATTACAATTGACTACTAGATGCTCGATCTGATCGTAGCACTCGCGCACCAGAAAGCGATGCTCCCCCTCATCGTACTGCAAGAGTTAAGTAGAGAATGCATTGAGCTTCTACAGTTGATTAACGAATACTAACCTTGTAGTAACAGGGATAGAATTCGCTCTTCTCGGGAGAGACTTGTATGAAGAAAAAATTAAATAAATCCTCTTTGGTAAACTGATGATTTCGATCGGGAATCTGGAAGACACGTCTGTTAATGTCAAATGAAATGTGAAGGAATATTATCTACCAGAAATGCATGCCAATCCAAGCTATCCTTGAACTGCGCCAGCTTTGACTGATTGGTCAAATTAATGAGGACTCCATCGCAATCCATATCGATCTCATAGTTCTGTGGTGTGTACAGCTTGTACAGTTTGTCAAAGGGCACTCCATTCTGGGTGGCCGAAAATAAATCGTTAATAATTGTACAATCATTCAATCATCTCATTTCTTACCACCATCTGAAAGTTGTCAGACAAAGGCTTCAGACAATCGGGATAATTGGGGGAGTTTGTGATGGGATTGTTGGCCAAATACAACTGCTTGGCGCGTATGCGCTGCAAATCGGTACACAGCCGCTTAATGGAGCTTAACTGCAATTGATAGGATTATTTAAGATCAGGCATCTCCTGCGTTAACCATAAGGTAATAACCTTATTATTCGACAAATCCAAGAGTGCGTAGTCACAATCGCCGAAAATTCTGAGTGGGCCCAGATCGCTGATCTGATTGTGGGACAGATTAAAGCCTTTGATGGCCCGACGACGGTCATCGTTGTTGTGGATGGTGGTGCAGGCCAGCTGAAGGGTAGCCTTATTTGATAGCCTAACCTCAAAATGTTTGAATGAAGGATGCTCGCCGAACTTGCTCAGATTCATTACGCCCGACACGCCATTAAGAGTCTCCAGTTGACCCATCAGACGATCGATTACCTTCATATGGATCTAATATTTATCTACTCTTAAGTAAAAGTCAAACTACTTTACCTGCGATACAATAATAACAGGTGATATCTGATTCACATTGTATTCAGCCACATTGAACCACACGGTCAAGGGAACCTCGGTGCCTGTGACAACACGCAAGGATAGACCACGCTTGAAAAGCTTGCTTACTGCTAATGTGCAGGTGCGAGCCAAAAATCTGTCAAAAAGTCTACCGGTCTGCAAGGTCAGCGATATAATGTGAGGATGTACGAGAACAACTTGAAAGCTTAGAATACCTGATAATTGACTGGATAGAATTGTTCGCCCTCCACCGCATCGAAGAGAGCGTCCAACAACACCTGCTTGCGGCTTGCGAGATAATTGAGCACCCCCCCGTGGTGTACGCAGAACTCGATCCAATTGATGCCGGGGCTGTTCTTAAAATTTGTACATTTGTAATATTTTGTTGCAAAATTATACTGCACCACAATCGGCTCATAGCCATCACCAAAGTCTATGTTACGATCCTTCGCTGTAATATGTAATTGTTAATTTATGTTTACTTCGTAGATTTTTTCTAAATCTTACGTTCACTGCGATTGGCCTGCATTTTCCCTAAACAAGCGTCAGTGACAAACGGCTGTAACGAGCGATATCCGCAATTATCGACTAGTGAAACTTATCGAAAATTTCAAGCTCAAAATTGAAACTATACATATAAAAAAAAAAAAAAAAAATGTGCACGAAAATATTTTTGTGCAATTACTTAATGCAATTATTTATTTTTCTTACTGCCTACAAAATAGTTTTTAAGTTTACAGTTGAAATTACTTCTTTGAAGACTTCTTTTTGGCGTTTGCTTCCTTCTTGCCCTGATAGAAACCAGTGTAGTAGCCGGACATATACCAGGCCGTAATCATGGCCACAAAATCCTGTTCTGGTTCACCATTCGCGGCACCGCCTGCCATAATCAATGGAGGCACTAGGGGCATGGGTGGCATAACCAAGCCAGGCGACGGACAAGAGTGACGAGCGCTAGTTGAGGTCTTCTTTTTAGATCCAGACTTCTTGGTAGCTTTTGCGTACTGTTGCTGCTGTGCCTCTTCGGCCACTTCACGCTTGGCATACATGATTTGCTCGCGACGTGCCTTTTTGCCCCAGCTGGGCAAAAGATCGGCCAGAAGCACCTCCTGATCGTTTTCATAGCCCACATAGCGAAGCACGCCTGTGCCAGCTTTTTCATTTATAAAGACGAGTAGGCCCTCATAGTCCAGGCCATCAGTGTATGTAGCACGTGCATAGTCTCCCACTTTGAAAACATGTTCCTGTTCGCCATCGTCATCGTTCTCCAAATCAAGCTCGGATGTTGAGGCTGCATCATTTTTGTTGTCGTTCTTGGCATCCTTTCCCTCACGTGTATTGGTTGAATCGGCAATGCGGCGCGCTAGAGTCTCAGGTGCCAAATTGACGGAATCGTCGTATGCCTTGACTAATAGGCTATCCTCCCAAATAACTTTATTCTCTGCCATATTTAACAATGTTTTAACGTTCAGCTCGTCAGCAAATGCTAAATTTCGAAATGCAAGTAGCAGAAGGAATGCAATTTTTTTAATCGATACCAGAGTTCTGAATATCGATGTAAGCCGAGCATCGTTACTATCTATTTAAGTTTCCAGTGAATGGCAAAAGTGAAAAAGAAGAGTAAAAGCGAAAATCATTCTCAGTTCGCGAATCGGTGTTTTCATTCGAGTTATTACGAGAACAATATTTAATAAAAATGGCTACAGTGGAAGCGTTATACAAGGAACTGAGCTCCGAATGGGCAAAGCGCCCACCAAATAATACCCGTTGCGCCCAGCTGTTGGACCAACTCAAAGTGGCGTTGGTCAAAATGTCTTTTCTGCCCACGAACGGCACCGATGCGCAAAACTCGAAGAAACAACTCTTGCTAGCGCGTTCTGTGTTGGAAATAGCCGTGGAACACAGTGTGCTGACCAAAGATCTGCTAGCATTTGAGCGTTACATGTCACAGCTGAAGTGCTACTATTACGACTATGCGAAAATAATTGGCGAATCGGATAGCAAATACAAGTTGCTTGGCCTCAATCTCCTGTACCTGCTATCCGGGAATCGTGTATCTGATTTCCATACTGAGCTTGAGCTGCTCTCCGTTGATATAATACAGCACAACCAGTATATACGTCCGATTCTAGCATTAGAACAGTACATCATGGAAGGACGCTATAATAAGATTTTCCAAGCGAAATCTTCGATGCCCGCCGAAATCTACAATTATTTCATGGACCTGTTGGTTGAGACGGTGCGTGACGAAATCGGCGCATGCATTGAAATGGCGTATGAGAAAATTTCGGCCAAGGATGCGGCCAATCGTCTAAATTTGCGTGTGCCGGACGAAATTAAAGCATTTGGTGAAAAACGACAATGGAAATTGGAGAGTAATGGAACCTATACTTTTGCGGATCGAAGCATCAAGCCTAAGGAATTGCTTCCATCGGAGGAATTGACCGAGCAGGTGCTCAGTTATGCCCGCGATCTAGAAATGATAGTTTAAGTCACCTAGCACACAGAAAATTTTTTAACTATAATAAAATATAAAATACAGTTAACAATATTGAGAGTTTACATATCATACAGCTCATGTAGAAGAGTGTGACCAGTTGGCTAGCTGAAAGGTATGCTTGCCGATTAATCGATATAATATATCGAATGAGAAATTGCCAATTCGGATGCTGTTGCTCATCACTGACTTGTGGAAACGAACGGGTGGAAGAAAATAGTCGCTCGCTCGCTGCGATTTACTATCATTAAATTTTGTTAAAAGGCAAATTAGTTGAAAATATCGAACGCAATGGCCTGCAACGCTAGCAAGACATATCTCTTGCGCTCAATCGCTGTAAGTTCTGGTATTATGTGAGCTGTCACTTAACCAAAAAATACGAAATTGGTTGATCAGAATTCTACATTTTGTGTTACGTAAAAGTAAAAGATGCAATTTTTTCTTTTTTTTTTTTTTAATGGTGCTTATTATGTGTATTTGTGTTAGAAACGCGGTTATGCGACCTGCCCACGTCTCGTCGGCGACACTTCGCCCGTGAATGTGAACGTGCTGGAAAACAAGCTGGTGGTGGCCACAGCTGATGCCTCGGTGCCCGTTTCCCGTGTCTCCATTGTGCTGCGGTAAGTTGTATGCCTCGGCGACCGGTGCGCTCGTTGCAATTAACGCACTCAATTGCAGCGCCGGCTCTCGCTATGAGTCGTACGACACGTTGGGCGCCTCACATATTCTGCGCCTGGCTGGCAACTTAAGCACCAAGCAATCCACAGCTTTTGCCATTGTCCGTCACATTCAGCAGGTTGGCGGTACCCTGACGGCCTGGGGTGATCGCGAGCTGGTCGGCTACACGGTCGAGACAACAGCGGACAACGTAGAGACAGGTCTTAACTATCTGCAAGATCTGCTGCAGCCCGCCTTCAAGCCCTGGGAGCTGAAGGAGAACACCAAGACGCTAATCAATCAACTGAACGCTGTTACCACAGAGGTATAAAGTGTGTAGCTTACGTTGGACTTGAGATGCAACTCAGAAAACTTCATCGTCTCTTTCAGGAACGCGCCGTTGAGCTGGTGCACAAGGCCGCCTTCCGCAAAGGCTTGGGCAACTCCATTTACATACCACGTTTCCAGCTGGGCAATATCTCCAGCGAGAGTCTGCTCCACTATGTGGCTAGCACATTCTCGCCCAGCACCGCTGCCGTTGTTGGCGTCGGCATTGAGAACAATCTGCTGTCCGGCTTTGCCCAGAATCTGAACTTCCCCAGCGGTGGCGGTGCCGATGCCAAGAGCGGCAACAGCTACTATGGCGGCGATGCACGCAAGGACACGGCTGGACATCGTGCTGTCGTAGCTGTGGCCGGCGAGGGTGGCGTTGCTAGCAACCAGAAAGAGGCTTTGGCGTTCGCCATTCTGGAGCAAGCCATTGGCGGTGGTGCTGTGACCAAGCGCGGCAAGTCATTGGGCGCCTTTGGTGAGGCTGTCAGCAGCGCTGGCGGCGGACCAGTCGCGGTCCGTGCCATCAACAAGAGCTACGCGGATGCTGGTCTCTTTGGCTTTGTGGCCTCCGGCGATAGCAAGGATATTGGCAAGGCTGTTGAGTTCTTGGTGCGTGCTCTGAAATCGGGATCGGTCTCTGACAAGGATGTGGCACGTGGCAAGGCTCTGCTCAAGGCTCGCGTCCTCTCCAACTACTCCTCCGACAGCGGATTGCTCAAGCAGATCTCTCGCCAGGCGGCTGTCAACAGGACTGTGCTGGAAGCCGAAGCGCTCATCGGCGCCATCGATGGCATTTCGTTGCAGCAGGTGCAGGCCGCGGCCAAGAAGGTGTCCGGCTCCAAGCTGTCGGTGGGCGCCATCGGCAATTTGGCTAACGTGCCCTACGCATCCGACTTGGCTTAAGTAGTTTATCTTATCTTGCTGTAAATGTAATTTAATCCCTGCCTGGAGACATCTAACGAAATAAAACTGTTGGAATAAACGAAAAGCCATTCGATTGGATATCGTTGCTTGCAATATGAGTATATTATCTATATATATATATGTATATAATATATTCCAACAATTAAATTACTCTTCGTCTTCTTTTCAGTTCCCTTTATTAGATTAAGAAAGACCGCTCCCCGGCCTCGCCGAATGGCCAATACTTTGCAGCAATCAAAAATTAATATTATTTACATATTTTTGACAAGGCTAAATCTCAGTTCGGAAAACGTGCTTATACCATCTATGTCGCGAGCTGGAGCGTGCTTCAAATGCAGAGAAAATCTTATGAGAGGAGCCAAAAAGGTTACATAAAGAAATTGATGGAAACAAAGATAATGCTGAAATGCAACAGCATACTGCGGAGGTTTTCGATAAGATATATATCATATAGATATCTATGCTACATAGATATTGTATCATATTGACTTCTGACCCTTCCTTGGAGAGTCCGCCCGTTAAGGCCTAGAGAAGCAAGACCAGGATAATGGCCACAAAGAGCGCAATGATGATTAGCCAATAGCCCCAGGTGCTGTCCCGTCGATTGAGAAGACCTATGTTGCGGGTCTCACGATGCACTCCAGACTCAACACGGTCCATTGTGTTGGCCAAATTGTCGAGAATGTTGTGCTGGTCGCCCACCTCGTCGTAGACCTGGGCGGTCAATTGCCGCTGGCGTGATATGGTTGCCGACAGCTTTTCCAGTCCACGATTCTGTTGCTCAATTATGTCCGCCTGCTGTTGCCGTAGCGTAGCCAGATCTTGCGCCCTAACGACTTGCTCAGCTTTGCCACCCATTTGCTGCCACACGGAACTGGAGCTGTCGCCTCTGGCCAAGAGATTATCGCGAGCACAGCTGTTAATTGTCGCCTCGATGGCACGCAGCTCCGATATCAGCTTGTCGTAGTCGATTCGACGCTGTTTCAGCTCCTGTTGCGGACAGGATTCCCAGGTGGTGGCCTTGTCCAGCACGACTTCCAGATGCTTAACTTCTTTGGTTAGCTGGGCACGGCTGGAGTCTATGTGTCCCGTTATCCTCGCATATTCCGGTGTGGAGAAGGCGCCGGGTCCCAGCTGCCGCCGTTCGTTGAGCAGCACGAGCAGCTGATGCCGCAAACGTTCGCAGCCCTCATACTCGATGTCCCTGGAAATGAAGTCGTGTTTAATTAGCGGTTCCTCCTTTCCAACGCACATTGCCTTGCGGCATACCATGAGTCATAATCCACCAGCGACATATTCTTTGCAAAGATTTATCACAACCCTTTAAAGCATTTGTAAGCGTTTCTTTCTGCTGCCCTGCAAACTGCGTTGTTTTCAATTTCTTTTTTTTCGCTCTTCTTCTTGAGCTGCGGGTCCCAGTCAGCTGTTTCGTTAACAGCGCTGTTATTCCGACAATTGAATTAACTGCATTATTGAGCTACGAAATAAGAAAATAAAATCATTATATAAATCCATATTAACTTAATTCGTATAACAATTTAACAAAATGAAGTTAAAAAGTCAACGCTTGTTTATTATATTGGATATTCTTAACAGCAACAGTGTTGACAGCCTGACCATTTTCCCGCTATTTTTAGCTATTATGCATTTTTCACAGTCTTATCGACTGATATAGCCTCTTTGCTGCTGAAGAAGCAACAGCTGTCTACTGTTAGCTCAATACAATTCAGCATATCTTATATATGGTAAATATATATAAATTGCCATTAAATGAAATAAGACCCTATTATTTCTTTACACTAGAACAAAAATTGTACATTGATGATATGTAATTTTTAACCTAGTCCATCCTCACATTGCTTGCATATAACATTTACAGCAGCATACTAGCCATAACATTGGAGTGTAAGTTATAACAGCGTGCCGCAACATCTGCTGCTTCAAGAACTCATAGTTTCCAACACTCGCGAACGCTGCTGTACAACCCAACACTAAGTCAAATCCATTATTTACGTTAAAAATAAATCCATGCTGAGTCGTGCTGTGTGTGTGGGTTCTTACTCGAATTTTAACCACAATTTTCAATTAAAAATCACCGATTGACGCAAGAGGAACACTCCAAGTGGTAGGTTAAATTAATTAAAGCGATTAGTATAGATTAAAATTTAGCCGAAAATTGTTACGTCACATGAAAATTTCGGTGCGAAAAGTGCTTGCAGCAGCAGCGATTGCGGTAACTGTTTTGTTGGCGACGCGCGGTGCATGGCATGTGCTGCAACTGAAACACGCACATACTAGCGCACACCGATAAACACACACACAACACATGCTCTTAAATAGTTGCGTACAACTGTGTGAGTGATATTTGAAATTTTGTAGAATAGTGTTGTTTTTTTGTTACTGTTGGAGGACACACAAAGTAGTCGGTGCTTAAAATTTCATCTGCATGTGAACTGTCGTTATTTTTGAGGGGTATATTATTCACTTGTAATTGTGATTCGTAGGAAGTAAGATCTCTAGTAGTTTAAAAATAAAAGTAAAATAGTGTATTTTCAACTTTAAATCGGAACGCAACATAAAAAAAACGACATACAAGCACACTCGAACCACCAATTAACAACATTAACCGTTAACCGTCGCGCTTTCGTCAACTTGCAACTGTTTTCATACGCGTTAAGTAAAAAAGCAAAGAGTAAAAAAAATTTCTATTGAAAAAAAATAAACGTATAAGGAAATCGTATTGAAAAGAAACGAAAAGGAATCAACGTATCAAAAGAGAGCGTCCTCCCTATTGCATTGTGTTTCTGTGCGTGCGAGTGCAACGGCAACAAGAATCTCTTCAAGCAACAAGATATAACATAACGCTGCGTATAACGGTAAGTTTGGGTCAAAAGGGGAAAGCAATAATAATTTTGCTTCTTTTCATTGCATTTTCATTGGAATTGTTTTCTTAAATTTAAGTTTTTATTTGTTTGTTTTTTCTCCGAGGGGGATAAATGCAATTGGTAGTTGGCAAAATTCTATACATGCAACTCGTTTTTCTAGCACGCACCTCGTGTGCCTACTTCTCCACGCTCGCCTGTGTGTGCGTGTGTGTGTCCGTGTCCGTCCATTCATGTGTGTATGAATGCGAGTGTGTTCATGCAGCGGAAAACGTGTATTTGTAAGAAAAACCAGAAAATCGAAACCGGGAATTGGGTCAGTATGTCAAGCGAATGCGGGAGCCGTGCACGGAAGAGTGGGAAAGGTTCTTTGCTATAGCTCTAGCTCCGCTGGCTAAAACGGGTATTAGTCAACACTTGACGCTAGACTGTCCGGTGGCCAACAGCATCCAGCTGCTGAGCATCCATGTGTGTATGTGTGTGTGTGTGCTTATGTGTGTGTGAGCTGTCCGATTGTCATTCGCGCGTGGTTTTTCTTTTGCTTGGTATTTCGTTGCGCTCGTTTGGGCTCAGCCTCTCTGTTTCTCTTTCCTACTCTCTTTTGTCAGGTCGTTCGTTTTTCGGCTAGTCGGCTTCGTTGATCTTGCATTGTGGCGAAGCTGCGACGTTGACTGAAGCAGCGACGCACTAACCTTGAGCGCGCCTGCACTTGTCACGTCTCTCATTCTAACTCATTCTCTCTGCCGCGCTCCGTCGTCGCTCAGTGCGGTACGTTTTCTTATTGGATTTTGTTGAACTTCTAAAGTGGTGGCAGCACCTTTCGAAACACTAACTGGCCAGTTAGGCGCCCCGGGTTCGCTTTTCATATTTGCTAATAAAATTATTACAATTTATCCGACTGTTGCTAATGCGTTTTAAGGTCGACTCTGCGGACTGCCCATACCAGACTCTTGGCTGCTGACCCATTAAAACGTCTTTCACATGATACGCGCCGCTTACATTTCGCGGTCCATTTAACAGTGCTCGCCGTCGCTGGGCTTGGCCCGCGGGGCGCGTTGGGCGGGCGGGGTCAGTCGAGATTTACGTCTAGGTTAGGCGCGTCGTTGATTTGTGATTTATTCTTTCTTTTACTTGACGACGAAGCAAAATTAAACCAGTCAGTCTCTCGAGCCGAGCCGGCAGTCATATACTCTTATTAAGCGACTCACTTAATATTCAACATTGATCAACTCCTTTTAATTTTTTTTTTTTTGGGTCATATATGGTTCCCACTGTCACACACACACTAGTACACTAGTACTTATGTACGTGAGATACCCTGCTTGCCCAATAATAAACAACCAGGAAGAGTGAACAGGCTAGAGTGCCTAACGAACGGCAAGTCAGAAATGGTTGCGGGAGCGGAAGAGGGAGAGAAAAGGAGAGCTGCATATAAAAACACACGCACGACGACTTTTGCTCTATTTAAGGTTGCCGTTGTACTAGTTCCAACTAGGAACTGCTTCCTGTGAGGCGCCCACGCACATGGCTCGCGAGGCTCGCTCTCGCACACGTTCTTCGGCTTCTTCATCGTGCTCTTCGCTGCCGACTGCCTGCCGAAGAGCGCCGAAAGAGAGCGCTGCTGTCGCTGCCGCTGCGGCTGCCGCTTTGGGGTTGGCTGATTTCTGCACTTAAGAGCGAAAAGTGGCTTTGATTTTTTGTGTGATTACAAATGTGTGCGCACGTGTGCGTGTGCGAGTGTGAGAGCGGTATATGCGGCCCACATTTGCATGTCGCTCTCTCCCGCTCTGCGGAAATCATGCGGGATACAAGCAAACCGTTAACCTATATAAATTTTGCTGTTGCCCAAATACAACATAAAAGAGCGCGGCCGCCCAGTCACCCGCCCACAAATAGCGACGTCTTCGCTCTGTCAGTTGAAGGTTCTTTTTATAATTTAAAAACCGTTTTTTAGCCGACGTCGAGCATCGCGTCGAACGACAGGAAGCTTTTGTTGCGAGCACTGCTTCAGCTGCTGCTTGAGCTGCTGCTGCGGTTGCTGCCGACGCCGCTTTGAATTTAATGTTAATGTATACGCATCAGTGAACTCAATTTAATTATCATGATTGTTTTTCTCGATGTGTATGCTGAAAAATTCAGATTTTCCAACTTCACACACACACACACACACGTCCGCTCAGTCAGTCGTCATTCTCAGGCAGATTTTCAGCTCTTATGTAATCAAAAGCTTTACAGAAAAAAATAACGAAATTAAATAAAAAAACTACGTAAAGTTGATAAAAGCGCTGGCCATAATTACGTGCATACGTTTGTGTGCACGCCCTTCGCCCAGTTTTTATCAGCGCGTTATTTATGCGCCTCCGCCATGACAGATAGAACGAAGCCGCCAGCAGCAGCAGCGGCAGCAACAGCAACAATAAGCACTTGAAGTGCAGCGTAGCGCAAAGAGAAAATAAAACTGGCAGTTGATGTCGCTGTTGTTGTTGCTTTTATAGAAGCCAAAAGCCCAAACGAAAAGCAATTAAGTCGCCATGGCTCATTGCACAATAAGCAAAGAATCAAAAATCCCAAAAAAAAAAGAGTAAAAAAAAAAGACTAAGCGCGCACGCAGCAGCAGCGGCAAACATAACTGTGTTTGCTTGGCCAGCCATAGCGCGCACGTACGTCAACGTCGCAGCCAGCGTGAGCAACAACAACAGCAGGCAACTCTAATCGCATGAGAGCGATTTGTTGGTAGGAGGCAGGAAAGAGAGCGAGAGAGCCGAAGAGTGTGGGTGTTTAAAGCGCGAGCAGCGTTGTTGCTGCTCCTGCTTAATAAATAGGCCAAATATGTAATATCGCTAAAATGTGTTTATTGTAATCTTTTCACACAAACACACGCACACATAAACACAAACAAGCACACACACACACGAAAACGCACACAGACAGCCTCTCGCACGTGCATTGCATCCCTCTTTACATTCAAGCAAAAAGAGCGCAAAAAGAAAGGGAGCGCAAGAGCGCAACAACCAAGAAGCACGAGCATGCTAGCCAATCAGCCGAACGCCATCCGAATGTCAGGCGTCGCTGCCTCTGCCGCTGCCTCGGCCACTTGGTTCGTTCGCATTGCTGCGCTCTGCCGTTGGCTGAGTCGTTGTTCTACCGTCGTGATTGCAACACTTCTGCTTCTGCCACACACAAACTCGCCGTCATTTAGCCGTCGCCAGTCTCGCAGTCGCGCGCAACGTTTTTCACGTTCTTTTTTTGTCGAATTTTTTCCAAATACAACTACTACGCGTACATCGCGTTCGCAGTCGCAGCAGCAGCAGCAGTCGCAGCAGCTCGTACGTTAGACGACATTTTAGTGTGCACGCCTGTATGTGTGTGTGTGCCAGTTTTCATGCGTTCTGTGCAACAACAACAAGAGTTACCACACTAGCGTCGTGTTTAAAAATATAAACTGCGTTTTTTTCGCCAAAAAAGCCATAAAATTTTTTTTTGTTTTTATTCAGGCATTAGCCAGACCCCAGGCACACACAGGCCAGACGAAAAGTCAACGACAGCGGCAGCAGCAGCAACAACAACAGCCATAAGAACAGCACATATATATTAAAAAAAAAAAAAAAAACATTTTACTATTTCGGCCCAGGCGAGCCCGTTTGTTGGCTGTGAGCGACAAAAACAGAAATCAGCGGCAAGCACACACATGCTCGCACACACACACATGCGCTCATTAGCTGGCACACACACACACACACACACACGGCTCGAAAATTGTGTGTGAACGTACTTGATTTTGGTTCTCTAGCTGTTGTTATTGTTGCAGTTGCTGCTGTTGGCGATTTTTCAGTAGCAAAAAAAAACTAAAATTACGGCACCACAACAACTAGTAAAAACAGCAGCAGCAGCAGCGGCGGCCACAATAGCTGCGGCCAGTGGCGTGGTTAACAGGAGTTGATTTTAATGCGTGACACACAAAATT